>VZQC01013514.1:298344-320190 GCA_009823505.1 Rhizomys pruinosus
CATTGCATGACACTGTGCACAGACCTACATGCAGAGACCAGTAACTTTCATACATATACAATATAATAAATATTAAAAAAATTTTTTTTTTTTTTTTTTTTTAATCCAGCACTTGGGATGGCAGAGGCAGGGATCTCTGTGAGTTCAAGGCCAGCCGGTCTACAGAGTGAAGTTCCAGCACCGTGGCTACAGGAAGACCCTGTCTCAAAAAGACCAAAAACATGTGCTGTGTGCATGATGCAGGTGATATGTGTCCATAGGTAGACATGTGCTGTGTGCATGATGCAGGTGATATGTGTCCATAGGTAGACATGTGCTGTGTGCATGATGCAGGTGATACGTGTCCATAGGTAGACATGTGCTGTGTGCATGATGCACGTGTCCATAGTGAACATCAGAGGTCGACACTGGGTGTCTTCCTTGATCACTCTCCACTCATTTTTATTTTTTATTTTATTTGTTTTTCTTTTTAGTTTTACCCTTTTTTTGGTATTTTTGAGACAAGGTCTCCCTTTTAGTACCAGGTATCCTGGAGCTCGCTCTGTAGACCAGGCTGGCCTTGAACCCACAGACATCCACCTACCTCTGCCTCCTGAGTGCTGGGATTAAAGGCATGCGCCACCAAGCCCGGCAACTCTCCACTCATTTTTAAAACAGGCTGTTTCATTCATCCTGTGGCTCATCAGTTAAGTAAGCCAGGCTAACTGGTCAGTGAGCTCAAGGGAGCCAACTGTCTCTCCTCTGCAGACCCTTACCTGTGCTGGGTTACAAGCACACAACATTGCTCCTGCCCTTCTCATGGGTACCAGAGATCCTAACTCAGTTCCTCATGCTTGCACAGCAGGAACTGTACCAATTGAGCCATCTCAAGCTAGTCATTTGAATTGCTGACATCTTTGTGCAATGAACATCTGTATGCAAGTGACAGGATTTTATTTCTGTTGGGTGGATGACTATGAGTGGCATTTCTGAGTTGTAGATAGATGTGTAACTATCTAAAGAACTTCATTTCTGCCTTTCAAAATATTTATACTATCTTGAATTCTCACCAGCAATGTATGATGAATTTAATTCTGCCATATACACAACACTTGATTTTTTTTTTTTACTCCTTTTGCTCTTAGATGTTTTAATGGGTGCTAGCAGTATTTCATTGTGGTTTTAATTTTTATTTACTTTATGTCTCATAATATCAAGCATTTTATGTTTTTATTTCAAAATACACTTTCATTTGTATCTTTTACTCATTTTTGGTTGGATTGTTTTATAATTGTTGGGGAGTGTCTTGTTTGTATACTAGGCTGGCTTGGAGCTCACTTTGTAGCCCTTGAACTCACAATCTTCCTGTCTCAGCTTCTTGAGTGCTGGGATCATAGGCTTGTGCCATCAAGCCAGCCAGAATTTTGAATGTTTGAAAACAGATGGTAAGTAACTTAAAAGCAGTAGACAAAGTTTTTTTTGATATTTCTTTCTCTTTATAGAAGTTATCTTGAAATAAACATATTTATAATTATTTTTGTTTATACTTAATTTATAAAATTACAGGTTATAACTAATGACATGTTATATAATTTTTTTACATTGTGTAATAAATTTTATCGCAGGTTTCGTCTTGATATATATAGATGTCTGGCCAGTCCAGCTCTGATAATGTTGACAGAGGAGGATCCGATTCTGAGAGCATTTGAACTTAGTGCAGACTTGAAAGAACTAAGCCTTGTGGAGGTGGAATTCAGGTGGGAATGAGTGGACATTATATGTTATGTAATGTCTTTAATTTTTGAGTCTCCTGCTTGAGGTTGTTCATAGGCTGAATTACAGTTTACATTTATTCACATTGAATCCAACATGACCACATCTTCTTGTCACTTGCAGTTGTCTTTTTCTGTCAAAAGAACCTACCTTAGTGCTATTTAGATTACCTCTCTCCTCTGCCTTCTGCTCTTCTTTGGTCACCTTAATCCCCCAAGCAAACCTTGAGATTTTCCCTTCTGGCAGAGTATGTCTAATGCCCTCTGATGAAGGAGAAGTTAAAATTTCTTACCAGCTACTATTGCAAAGTTCTGGCAGGGATCTGTACTTGAATCTACCTTTTCTTTGTGTGTAGCTCTTGTTGCAGCCTTGCCTCTTGGGTGGTGCCTCTCCAGTGTCTGGACAAGATTGAGAAAGTTCAGAATTCACTTAGTGGAAAGGGATAAGACGTTTGCATTTACTTTAGTCTTGATAGTAACTCTGCATGGTATGAATTCCAGAGACCTATGAAAAAATAACAACCTGTACATAGATTTTCAAATTTAGAATTATTCTTTAATTCGAATGCATTAAATTTTAAGTTGATGGGCTGGAGAGATAGCCTAGCAGTTATGAGCGTTGACCGCTCTTACAGAGGACCCGGGTTCGATCCCCAGCACCCACATGGTGGCCAAGAACTGTCTGAAACTCCAATTCCAGGAGAGCTCCAGTTCCAGGGGAATCCGACACCCTCTTCTGACCTCTGCGGCATTGCATGATATGGGTGCACAAACCTACATGCAGACAGTACATTCATACACATACAGAAATAAATAAAATTAATAAAAAAAATTTAAGTTGATATGACCTAGGCTATATACTTTGACCAACTTCTAAAACATTGTTAAAATGTAACTTTTTGTTCCTTTTAACTTTTATTATCATATGAGGCTATTAATGAATTCTGTTTCTTTTTTTAATTCATGCATATGTGCATCTGCCACGTGAGCGGAGGTGCTGGAGAGCACCAGAAGCAGGGGTGGGATCCTCTAGAGGTGGAGTTGCAGGGAATTGTGGGTGCTGGGGGCTGAACTCAGGTCGTCTGGAAGAGCATAGTATGCTCTTAAGGTGTGCCATTTCTCCAGCTCCAATAAATTCTATTTAACTTTGAAAAATGTCCTATTTTAACATTATTACTTGAATTAGTATATAAAAAGGATTTGAAGCAATTGCTGATTATATTACAGTCACAAATAAAGTTAGATTTTAAAGTTATCTAAGAATTCATTTACCTCAATCCAATGTTTTTCTTTTTAAATATTTATTTATTTATTTATTTAATTTTGATCTTTTTGAGACAGAGTCTCCTGGTAGTCCCAGCTGGCCTTGAACTCAAAGAGCTCCACCTGCTTCTGCTTCCCCAAATGCTGGGATTAAAGGCTTGCACCACTATGCCTTGTCAGTCCACTGTTTTAATAGAGAAATTTATGAAGGCTAAATGTTTTGCTAATATCATCATGAAATTAGCAGAGTTGAGAATGAAAGAAGTAAAGTTATAGCTAGGCATGATAGCCAGGCTGAGGCAGGAGGATTGAAGCCAGTCAGGGCCATATAGCAAAATCCTGTTTCAAAAAAAACATAAAAAGACAAAACCCCTGCAAAGTTATAGCTAGAATATAAGATCTTTGCCCCTAGTCTACTATATCCTGTCTAAACTGTATAGCCATTTGTCCGTCTTCCAGTGACCTATTAGAGGTTTTAAAAATTAGATTAGCTGCCGGGCATGGTGGTACACACCTTTAATCCTACCACTTGGGAGGCAGAGGCAGGCAGATCTCTGTGAGTTCAAGGCCAGCCTGGTCTACAGAGTGAGTTCCAGAACAGCCAGAGCTACAGGGAGACCCTATCTCAAAAAGACCAAAAAAAAAAAAAAATCAGATTAATACATTTATATTTGACTCCGATAGCCTATTAAATATTTAAAGATATCTTTGCATTAGTAGCCACTTTATAGATGGTCCTTTGCATCTGAAATTATATTCCTAAGCCAAAAGGCAGGCATGACTTCATTTGTTAAAGAAATCCAACTAATAGTTTTCAAATTATGGTGAGAGAAATGTTTGCTTTTAAAGGAAAAATTTTGAGTCTTTGAGTTGTAGTTTTATACAGCCAGTTCATGTAAAACTTCAGTGTGCAGAAAGACAGAGCAGTGGGAAGTGTTGCTGTTTTCACCTCCTTTTTCCTGGGGAAAAAAACAAATTATTTTCTTTTTAAAAAATTTTTTTTATTAATTTTATTTATTTCTGTATGTGTATGAATGTACTGTCTTCATGCAGGTCTGTGCACCCATGTCGTGCAATGCCGCGGAGGTCAGAAGAAGGTGTCGGATTCCCCTGGAACTGGAGTTCTCCTGGAATTGGAGTTTCAGACGGTTCTTGGCCGCCATGTGGGTGCTGGGGATCGAACCCGGGTCCTCTGTAAGAGCAGTCGGTGCTCTTAACTGCTAGGCCATTTCTCCAGCCCACAAATTATTTTCTTAAGTCCAGTCTCATATACATGACTCATGATTATTTGTAACATATTTATTTTTAGTTGAGACATAAATTTAATGTAATCGATATTTTTAAAAGATTATGTACTAAAACTTCTTTACATTCACAAATTATGTTAATGCTTTTTATAAGCAATGCAAAGAAGGTGGTAAGATTTAAATAGCAGTAATTCTAAAGAGAATTCTTTAGTAGGTACATTTTAGTATTTTCCTAACTTGAATTTTACTCAAATAAGCACATGAAAGTAAGCCAAAATACTTTTTCAGTATTAGAAGTAGTGTAAGTATACTGTATACTATTATTAAAACTCATATAGGTAAAAATCATTTAGTAATTCTGAGTAGATATCATTAAAATATTTCTGTTTTGTTTGCTTTTTTGAGACAGGGTCTCACTCTGTAGCCCTGGCTATCCTGGAACTGCCTATATAGACCAGGCTAGTCTCTGTCTCCAGAGTGCTAGGATTTAAGATGTATGCCACTACACCCAGCACTATTTCTAATTTTTTTCTTTTATTTTTGTATGTGTATGAATGTACTGTCTGCATGTAGGTCTGTGCACCCGTGTCCTGCAATGCCGCGGAGGTCAGAAGAGGGTGTTGGATTCCTCTAGAACTGTTCTCCTGGAATTGGAGTTACAGATGGTTCTCAGCCACCATGCGGGTGCTGGGGATTGAACCCGGGTCCTCTGCAAGAGCAGTTGGTGCTCTTAACCACTAGGCCATCTCTCCAGCCCACTATTTCTATTTTTAACCTGAGTGAGATAAAAGGAAATTTTACAGAGAATAAGAGCAAATGAAAAGGATGAAGAATTGATAAGAATTTGTATATACAAGGGCGTGTTGTATTCATTTAAAATTATCAACATAGTTATGTTACAGTTTTCAACAAAGCTGTGGAGAATTTATACACTATAGGTTCTATGACTGTCAGTGGAAGACCAGAATATTGTCAATTTAAATATGATATGCCTACCATGGTGTCACACACCTTTAATCCCAGCACTTGGGAGGCAGAGGCAAGTGGATCTCCATGAGATCAAGGACAGCCTGTTCTACATAGTGAGTTCCAGGTGGGCTGGGGCTAATGTCAAAATTTAAATGTTTCTCAGTAATTTCTAGTGAATGTAAGTTAATTAGAAAATGGAAGTGACACTTATCATAGTAGACTACTGCATTTTGTAGGAATGATTATGAAGAACTAGCCCGTCAGTGCAAAATGTTTGCTAAAGATTTGCTTGCACAAGCCCGGAATTCACGTGAATTGGAAGTTATTTTAAACCATACGTCTAGTGATGAACCTCTTGACAAACGGGGACTGCTAGAAGAAAGAATGAATTTAAGTCGTCTAAAACTTGCTATCAAATATAACCAAAAGGAGGTATGAAGCTTTCTATATAAACTATTTTCTCTGCCTTGGTCCAGTAGTGTCGAACAAAGGCTTTAGAGCAGCCTATCTAGGTTGACATCCTTTAATCCCAGCACTCGGGAGGCAGAGGCAGGTGGATCTCTGTGAGTTCAAGGGCAGCTTGGTCTATATAGCGAATTCCAGGACAGCTGGAGCTGCAGAGAGACCCTCTGTCTTGAAAAGACCCCCCCCCAAAAAAAAAGAATATGTATTTAAGGTAGTTGTGGTTGTACATACCCTGTAATCCCAGCACTAAGGAAGCTGAGGGAGGAGGTGGTAAGTTAAGGTCAGCCTGGAATAAAGAGGGAGACCTTGTCTCCGAAACAAAAAGTGTAGAATGTACATAAAAGACTTAGTGTGGTGAGTGTATGGTTAAGCAGTAAGGGTAGCTGCTCTAATTTTTAACAATCACTATCAGCTATATTAATACAGTTATTGATTTAATGTTTTTGCTAAATAGTAGGTTACACAAATAAGCTTTGTGTTTTATCTGTTATAGATTTGTTTTATTGATCTCATAATAGTATAAAGTGGTATCTTTTATAGTAATAATGATTTCCATTTAAATATAAAGCATCATATATTATATTCCTGATTCTTCTTATAATCCATTGTGAAGCCTAAAGGTAGATGCATGGTATAACTAAATTGGTTCTGATTTTTCTGGCATCAACCCTTCTGGTTAAGGGAAATACCCATTTCTACTCCCCCCATGCATACACATGATTCAGGAACTGGGAGAAGGAAGGTATGCATTTTAAATTCCATTTTTTGAGGTAATTCACTAACAGTGGTATTCACATACAGATAATGATACCTGGTTAATAGTATGGACTGTTGATAAGTGGTACTTTTTAGGCATTGTTTTAAGACTCACTGATTCCTTACCAACATAGAGACTAAAATAAGACTTGCTTATCATTTTTGAAACAGGGTCTTGCTTTCACCACTTGTGTGTAGTGCTGGTGATGGAACCCAGAGCTTCATGCATGCTAGGCAAGCACTCTACCAACTGAACAATTCCCAGCTGCCTTCCTATCTTATATTACACAAATAGGGCATGAAGTAAGTAATGGTAGATGTTCAAATTCAGGACCTTGATACTCAGAATTTTTATTATACTGGTTAAAAATTTGACCCATACAATAGCTTTTTACTTTGGAAATTTTAAATATGTAGTTTAAGATTTCCTTCATCAGGTATACTGCTTGCTCAGATGGTTCTCTTTGTGTTACTCCATGTTTCTTGCCCAAAGTGAAAAAATGTTTTGGGAAAATGTTCAGTGCAAAAATTTGGATCATAACCAGTGTGGTACATTCCTGTAATCCCAGCACTCAGAAGGTGGAAGCAAGAGGTTTCAAGTTGAAGGTCAGATTGGGTTGTAAAAGGAGACCCTGTCTTGAAGTTATAGCAGAAGAGATATAAGTTTATAAATCAACATTGTTTACGTAGTTATAGATAAGTAAAATATCCTGTTTGTAGACATCTTCACTCAAATCTCTGATGTGTGAACAGCAGCCAGGACCAAGAACAATGTGGTCTCATTAGGCTAGGTCTCAGATGGGTAAGTCCACAGAAAGTGGAGCTCTTGGGAACACAGAACTGCAAGGAACATGACAGAGTGTGCACGTTGTGAGGAGGTGGGCCAAGAAGCCTCTTAAGGGCCCATGTTTCTTGGGCTTCTGTATAGCATGGTGGCTTCATGGTAGTGGACCTTTGCACACAGAGTTTATAACTCCCAAAGGAACTCGTTGGGTGAAGAGAGGTCACGTTGCTTCACTTCACTAACTTCTGCAGTTACAGTAACCACAGATTACTGAACTGAAGGCAGAAGGAAGCAGGGCTCTCCTCCTCTGCCCACCACCTCTTGATGATAGCAGTATCAAAGAAACCACCATAGTTAGAATATTTGTGATTGAAATTTTGTTCTTCTAGATACTACTTAATTTTACTGCTATTAAATTATCATTGTATTGAGGAATAGCAAGCACAGAAATAGGCCTGAATTTGCTTTGATATTTGGGAGAGAGGTGAAATTCTTTTTTTTTTTTATTTTTTTTATTTTTTTCTCTATGAGTATGAATGTACTGCCTGCATGCAGGTCTGTGCACCCATGTCGTGCAATGCCGTGGAGGTCAGAAGAGGGTGTTGGATTCCCCTGGAACTGGAGTTTTCCTGGAATTGGAGTTTCAGATGGTTCTCAGCCACCATGTGGGTGCTGGGGATCGAACCCGGGTCCTCTGCAAGAGCAGTTGGTGCTCTTAACTGCTAGGCCATCTCTCCAGCCCGAGAGGTGAAATTCTCGTGTTCTGCCTGCTGCTAAATCAAGTAGTTGTTGAATACCAAAACCATTTTGGTTCCAAGTATTGACCTTGAAGGACAAATTTAAGGTTCCCACAGAACACTAGACTCTAAACAGAAGAATAAGTCTTAATTCCTAAAAATAAGCATAGTTATTAGAAAAATTCTTGTTAAGCACAATAAAGTGCTGTCTAATTATCTTTTTTTTTTTTTTTTTTTGAGACAGGGTCTCCCTATAGTCCCAGCCGGCCTGGAACTCACTCTGTAGACCAGGCTGGCCTTGAACTAACAAGTGCTAGGATTAAAGGTGTGCGCCACCATGCCTGGCTTCAAGATGGTTCTTAGCTGCCATGTGGGTGCTGGGGATCGAACCCTGGTCCTCTGCAAGAGCAGTTGGTGCTCTTAACCATTAGGCCATCTCTCCAGCCCTCCAATTATCTTTTATTACAGAATAAAAGTCTATAAATTAGGTTCTATCTCAGGATAAATCTTTTAATAACATAAGATTAACAAAATGCTATTTTAGATTACTTGAATATTATGATTATACTTTGGTAGTGTGAAACCTGATTATATTATTCTATCTTGAGTTATCAGGACACTTAATTAAATTAATTAATTAATTTTTTGGTCTTTTTGAGATGGGTCTCCCTTTAATCCCAGCTGGCCTGGAGCTTGCTATGTAAACCAGGCTGGCCTTGAGCTCACAGAGATCTGCCTGCCTCTGCCTCCCGAGTGCTGGGATTAAAGGCTTGCGCCACCACGCCTGGCAGGACACTTAATTTCTATCTCAAAACAGGAACATGTACTGGGAAAGCACTGCCACTCAACATGTGTAAGCTAAGAAACCTTTCTGAGTGTTCACAAATTAACTTTTGTACTTGAACTAGGATTTTGTTCTTATTTGAGAAGATGTTTTCATATTAAATTCACTTTTAAGCAAGTTTGAGAGTTTCTTTAACGGCTTGGGCCTGTAATCGCAGCTCATCAGGAACCTAAGATAAGAAGATCACAGTTCAGTCTGCTGTGCTACAGAGTGAATTCAAGATCAGCGTGGTCTTTTTGTAAGACCCTGTTGTTTTTTTTGTGTGTGTGTGTGTGTTTTTTTGATCTTTTTGAGACAGGGTCTCCCTGTAGCCACAGCTGTCCTGGAACTCGCTTTGTAGACCAGGCTGGCCTTGAACTCACAAAATCCGCCTGCCTCTGCCTCCTGAGTGCTAGAATTAAAGGCGTGCGCCACCACACCCAGTTTTAAATGGAACATAAAAGGGGGGGCTGGGAGTGTAGCTCAGCAGAATAGCCTTTACCTGACACATGCAGAGAGCTGAGTCCAGTCCTCAGTACCTGACACATGCAGAGATCCAAGTCCAGTCCTCAGTACTACAGGGGAAGCAAAGTATCCTTTAAGTCCTTCTTAATGCTTTCATGAAGTACAAATATATATCTGATATAGAGACCATGTTTTATGACATCTGGGTTTCTTGAGACTGAAGATATCCAAAGATTAGTTAGTACCATCTCTTCTTTATGGAGTGTGTGTTAGCTTCCAAGTTTTATAAATAATTATGTTTCTTAGTATTGGTTTATAAAGACTCATTGTAGTTTTTAAATGTGATCAAATCACCCCAGTAGGCTAGCAGTACTGTTAATACTTTCAAAATAGTGCATGCTACAAGCAAGACAGTATTCTAAAAACTTTACAATGAATCTTCACAACTATTGCTATCCAAACATGAAGAGATGAGGAATTTGAGGGTTAGTATACATTTAAAAACTTGTTCATGAGGCTGGAGAGATGGCCTAGCGGTTAAGAGCTCCGACTGCTCTTGCAGAGGACCCGGGTTCAATCCCCAGCACCCACATGGCTTCTGAGAACCATCTTTAACTCCAGTTCCAGGGGAATCCGACGCCCTCTTCTGACCTCCGAGGCATTGCACGACACGGGTGCACAGACCTACATGCAGACAGTACATTCATATACATATTAAAAAAAAACAACAACTTGTTCATTTAGTCTGTGACAGAGCCTGGATTCGAATCTAAGAAATCAGGCTCCATCGTTTGCACTCTTAACTTCTAAACTCTTACTAGTTGTAAGGAAAAAACAAAACTTATGTAAAGTGTATAGAATTTTTTTCAACTGGGATTAAGACATTAAATATCAATCAGTTACTACTTAAAGGTTCTATTTTTGCCTTTTGGTTTTTTATGTTTGTGTATGTCCTTTCAGTTTGTCTCCCAATCAAACTGCCAGCAGTTCCTGAACACCGTTTGGTTTGGGCAGATGTCAGGTTACCGACGTAAGCCCACCTGTAAGAAGATAATGACTGTGTTGATGGTTGGCGTCTTCTGGCCGGTTTTGTCGCTGTGTTATTTGATAGCTCCCAAATCTCAGTTTGGCAGGATCATTCATACGCCTTTTATGAAATTTATTATTCATGGAGCATCATATTTCACATTCTTGTTGTTACTAAATCTATACTCTCTTGTCTACAATGAGGATAAGAAAAATACAATGGGACCGGCCCTTGAAAGGATAGACTACCTCCTCATTCTTTGGATCATTGGTGAGTGCAAGGCGAGGCTTTTCAGAGGGTTTGCCTGGGTTTTGCCTGTTTATTATCCCTGCTTGGTGGCAGGATGAACTTGGAGTTCAATTTGTAGCTTTATGCTTTTGCAGAGCAAGGATGTGAACATTTCCACAATCATTGAAGATTTATCAAATACATCTATAGATATTAATTATCCTGAACTTGATATAATTTAGTACTAATTAAATTCATGGAGTGTGTGTATGTACAGGTGCATATGTATATAAGTGTGTATGTGAGGTGTGTGTGTGTGTGTGTGTGTGTTTGTGTGTGTGTTATAGGTTAGAGGTCAGCTGGAGATGTTATTTCTCAGGAACAATCTACCTTGTTTTTGAGACAGGATCTCTCACTTGAGGCTTAGGACGCCTGATTAGGCCATGCTGGGATCTTCTGCCTCTCTAGAGTTGAGATTATATGTATGTGCTGCCACACCTCGTTTATCTTAGTGGGTGCTGCGAATTAACTGAAATCATCTTGCTTGCACAGGAAGCATTTTATATACTGAGCTATTGCCCCAGCCCACATTAAAAGTTCATTTAAAGAAGAAAGGTATGTGCCAGGCATCATGGTGCACACCTTTAATCCCAGCACTCAGGAGGCAGAGGCAGGCTGATCTCTGTGAGTTCAAGGCTAGCATGGTTTACATAGTGAGCTCCAGGCATCTGGGACTAAAGGGAGACCCTGTCTCAAAAAGACAAAAAAAGAAAGAAAGAAAGGTATGGGGTGTGTGTGTGTGTGTGTGTGTGTGTGTGTGTGTGTGTGTACACGTGGGTTCATGGAGGACAGAGTGTCTTCTTCAGTTTCTCTCTACCTTACTTTTTCGTCTCACACTGAACCTGGCTCTCACTGATTCGGGTATTGTGGCTGGCAGAAAAAGCCCCAGGGACCTGCCTATCTCAGCCAGGATCATAGCCGCATGCTGTTGCACTTGGCTTTTTATTTTCATCTTGGGGTCCTTGAGTTTGCATGGCAGGTACTTTACTGAGACATCTCCCCAGACCTAAAAATAATTTATTCTTGGACTACGTTGTTCATGGTTGCTAAATATGAAAAACAGGGCTTGGAGAGATGGCTCAGAGGTTAAGAGCACTGGCTGTTCTTGCAGAAGATCTGGGCTCAAATCCAAGCACCCGCATGGTGGCTAACATCTGTCCATAACTCCATTTCAGGGGAGCCAATGCCCTCTTCTGTCCTCCATGGTGATTATATGGCACAGGTGCACTTATATACATGCAGACATAACACTCCCATGTAAAGATAAATTAAAATGTAAAAGTATGAGAAATGGTTTTACCTGTGGATGACATTTCATATAAGAATGAGCTTTTCCTGGGCATCTTAACACTGAACACATTTTACAACTTAGCTATTGAGTTTCATTATATTAGTAGTTTTCTTACTAAGAACTTAAAAACTTTGTAATTATGTCTTACTTTATCTATATTATAGAATTGTTCTTTGTAATGAGAATCGGACTTCTTTGGAAATGGTAGGATTTTTTATTTTTATTTATTTTATTTATTTATTTTTTATGTGTGTGAATGTACTGTCTGCATGTAGGTTTGTGCACCCGTGTCATGCAGTGCTGCAGAGGTCAGGAGAGGATATCGGATTCCCCTGGAACTGGAGTTGAAGACAATTCTCAGCCACCATGTGGGTGCTGGGGATCGAACCCAGGTCCTCTGCAAGAGCAGTCGGCACTCTTAACCGCTAGGCCATCTCTCCAGCCTGGAAATTGTAGGATTTTAAAAGAATACAAGGGGCCTGGAGAGTTGGCTCAGTGGTTGAGAGCACCGACTGCTCTTGCAGAGGACCTGGGTTTGGTTCCCAGCACCCACATGGCGGCTGAGTTCCAGGGGAGTCTGACACCCTCTGAGTTCCAGGGGAGTCTGCACGACACGGGTACACCAACCTGCATGCAGACAGTACACTCATACACATAAGAAATAATAAAAAAAATTAAAAGAATACAATGTTTTTATTTTCTGATAGCTATTTTTATTTGTTGGGATTGTGGTGTACAGTAAATATTTTAAATGTCATTATTCAGGTTAGTAGCTACCCTTGGCTTTTTTGTTATTTCTTTTTGGTGGAAAGGTAATGCACTCTAGTAGAACCACATTATTTATTCATGGTTTCTTATAGATATTTCCTTTCTTCCCTTTGTATCTTCAACATTGTTTTAACCTCAGCACTTCCCAGCTGTCCATCTTCTGTTTATGTAGAATGAAAAGGTACTAAACTGTGATCTTTTCTTTGGTATATTTATTATATTTGTCTTTTGATTACTCTTTTCCTGTTGTATTATTAGATAATTTGATGAGTTATTTTTATAATGTACATTTTTAGTTTTCTTGTGCTGTTAAAATAATTTTGTATGTTAGAATTTTAATTTGAAAAGTCAACTACTTCAAAGTGACTTGACTTCAGAGTTTTACTTTTTGCAGTATTCAATCCATGTTGCAGTAATGTTAGGTCAGAAAGGCAAAATAATGCATTAGGTTAAAGGAAATCAAACAATTCTTTGTTGCTAATGTTTTCCTGTTTCACGTATAACAACCTGCCCAGGGTTGGCATCACCCACAGGGGGCTGAGCCCTCCCTCTCAATCACTCAACAATCAAGGAAATACCCCACAGACATGGCCATTGGCCAGTCAATGGAGGCAATTCCCCATTGAGTCTCCCTTAACCCAGGTGTGTCAGGTTGACACTAAAGCTGTCCTGCACAGGGATTGCAGGACATGGGTGCACTAACACACATGTAGGCATTACAGTCATACACATAAAATTAATTAATTAAAAAATGAATCAGTATTGACAACAGATTTCAGGGAAATAAAGGTGAAAGCAGGGTTTCAGTAATAGAGGTGAGAGGATAGTGGCTTAAAGTTGAAGTGGTTGTGAGACTACATATATATGTGTGTGTGTGTGTGTATATATATATATATATACACACACATATATATGCATGGTTACATTCTAAATATATTTTGAAAGAGAAGTCAGCAGGATTTGCTTTTGTAATGAATGTGAAGTTTAAAAGAAACAGGGGTCAGAGTCGATTCAAGGATATTTGGATTAGACAGCCAGAAGGTTGGAGTGCTAATAAATGGAATGGGAGATCTGCAAGTGAGTGAGTTTGTTCAGTTTGGACACTTCTCTAAACAAAACAAAGGGCCTGTATAAATTGAGTCTAGGATAGAAGTTTATAAGTTGAGTTTAAATATATAAATTTGTCAGGCATGGTGGGGCATGCCTTTAATCCCAACACTCGGGAGGCAGAAGCAGGCAGATTTCTGTGAGTTCAAGGCTAACCTGGTCTACATAGAGCATTCCAGGCCAGCTAGGACTACAGGGAGACCCTATTTCAAAAAGATAAATAAATAAATAAATTCAGGAAAATGCTCAGTGAGCAAAGTGCCTGCCATGCGAGCTTGGGGATTTGAGTGTGGATCCCCAGAACCCACACAAAACAGGCACTAGAGTGGATCTGTAACCTCGGCTCTCATGCAGTGCGACTGCTGGATCCTGGAGCTCATTGGTCAGCCAGCAGAGCTGAATTGGTAATCACCAAGTTAAGGGAGAATAATTGAGGAAGACATTTGACATTCGCCTCTGTTCTCTACACGTGTGCACACATGCATGCTCATGCGGACACATGCTCATGTACATCCACTGACACATAAAAAATATACATACACTTGACTCTCTTTGATGTATGGATGCTATTTAAAGCTGTTAGACTCAATGAGATCATTAAAATAGTGAGTATAAATAGTGAAAAGTTCAGACTTCTGTGTGTGTGTGTGTGTGTGTGTGTGTGTGTGTGTGTGTGTTAGCATTAACTTACTTCTGAGCTTGTTTCATATCACTTAACATTCCTTTCTGGCCAGTATGAAACTCAAGGTTGTATTCTTCAAGGTAACTTGAAATAATATAACAAAAAGTTATTTTTTCTTTCAAAATTTAAAAGTTTATCACTAAAAAGCTTTGTTTGCTCCTCCCCTTTGGAATAAAGCTCTAAGTATCCCAAGAGTTATTTATTCATTTAACACTTTGACTCTTAACAAATTATTTAGCTTGTTATTGAATTAAGAAGGTATTGTCTGATTTTTTTTTTTAGGGATGATTTGGTCAGACATTAAAAGACTCTGGTATGAAGGGTTGGAAGACTTTTTAGAAGAATCTCGTAATCAACTCAGTTTTGTCATGAATTCCCTCTATTTGGCAACCTTTGCTCTCAAAGTGGTTGCTCACAATAAGGTGATTATTTACTATGTCAACTAAAAATGCAAAAGTTTTTTTAAAAAAAACCAAGATAATTAGCTACATAACTCATAGTAATATAGATCCAAGTCTGTGTCTGGTGTGTTTTCATTTTAAAGCAGTCTGTATGTATATAGTTGCTTACATTTTTGTGGTTGAAAGGGTTCACCTATATGCTAAGTTCCATGGTTGATGTTAGATATACTTTATGCTCACAGGAATTCTTTAAGACACAGGTCCTTATTCTCATTTTTTTTTAATTTTTTTAAATTTTATTTATTATGTGTATGAATGTACTGTCTGCATGTAGGTTTGTGCACCCGTGTCGTGCAATGCCACGGAGGTCAGAGGAGGGTGTTGGATTCCCCTGGAACTGGAGTTAAAGATGGTTCTCGGCCGCAATGTGGGTGCTGGGGATCGAACCAGGGTCCTCTGCAAGAGCAGTCGGTACTCTTAACCACTAGGCCATCTCTCCAGCCCCCTTATTCTCATTTTGTAAACAAGAAAAATGACTATGACATACCTATGACCACATAGTGGAAAAAAAAAGTCTATTTAAATCCAGATTTGTCTACATATTTTCTTTCTACCAGGTGTCTTCTTCATTCAGTTCGCTCACCATATATACTTAAGGTGAGAGTAACATAAAATGGTCAGTGTTGAGTAGCTTTATATTAATCTGCAAGAGCTCATTTCAATGGAATTTGTTAGTGTTTTATACCTTCCAAGTAATGAATGTTCTCTTTATGGTTTTAAAGTGATAAAATTGTAATTACTTTCTCTGATGACTATATGTTTTTATTTAGGATTTAACAAAAATATAATCTTATAAACTTACCATTTTACTTTCATCAAGATTTATGCATTCCCAGGGCCAGAAAAATAATAAACTGTTAGCTATGGGTTGTGACATTTAAGGAATTAAGAAACATTATATTCCTCAATTTTTGACTGTGTATGTAATAAAAAGCAAAGTTATTCTATCAGTTTACTTTATTCAACCTCTGTTTAATTGGCCAATAGCATGCAATATTGGTTAGATATATTCAATGACTAGATTGAGAAATTACTTAAACATAGAAATTTGTCATAGGTAGATAAATGGTTTGATAGACTGAGTTACATTGCTTTTTTTCAGACTAATTTTTTTAGTTCTAGAACTAATTTTTTCAGACTAATTTTTTTAGTTCAGAACTAATTTTTTTCAGACTAATTTTTTTTAGTTCTAGAACTTGTATGAACTTCAAACTGTTGTATAACAAACTGGTATGCAATCTCAGCTACCTGAGACATATGGACATGCCATGTATAGGTATAATAATGCTTTTTTTTTTTATTTGAAAAAGAAAAAAATGACTGTGGTCAGCTCTAAATTGCTAAGTTGAAAGACTAGGTTAATTTAGTATGGTAGCTAACTAATTGACAGCATATGTTTATGTCATATAATTTAAGGAGAGTAGATAAAATTTCACTCATAAAAAGTTTATGATAGCTAAAAACTCATTTAAGCCCACCCACAGGACTTCATGTGTTTAGTCCCCTTCCTCATCTCTACCCTGAAGCCCACCCACAGGACTTCATGTGTTTAGTCCCCTTCCCCATCTCTACCCTGTAGCCTGCCCACAGGACTTCATGTGTTTAGTCCCCTTCCCCACGTCTTCCCTGTAGCCTGTCCACAGGACTTCATGTGTTTAGTCCCCTTCCCCATCTCTACCCTGTAGCCTGTCCACAGTACTTCATGTGTTTAGTCCCCTTCCCCATCTCTACCCTGTAGCCTGCCCACAGGACTTTGTTTATGTTAAGGCCTGTCAAGACAAGTGTTTGTACCCAGATTTCCTCTGGTGTGAGGTCATCCCCTGGAGCCTGTCCAGCCTGTCTAGTGTCACCCTTACAGATCAGCTCTCCCTCATCCGGTAGTGATCAGCTGCCACTAGTTCCTAACCAAAGTTGTGAATTCCTGCCTGCTTCCCCGTTCTGTGCTGGGTTTTGTCTGGTTGAGTTTGCATGGATCTTGTCCATGCTGTCACCGCTGCTGTAAGTTCATATGAACAGGTCCTGGGAGCCTGTAAGACTTACTTCCTTATGGTCATGCACCTCCTCTCCAGAAATCTTTTATTTACTGAAACATTATTTCAGTTGATAGAGAAAAACGCTACAAAACATAAATGGTGATCTCCCACAAGAAGGCATCATTTTCTTTCAGAAACTTCAGAAAATTTACCTCTGGCTTTTCTTCCTAACTAGTTTCATGACTTTGCTGACCGAAAGGACTGGGATGCGTTCCACCCTACACTTGTGGCAGAAGGGCTTTTTGCATTCGCAAATGTTCTCAGTTATCTTCGTCTCTTTTTTATGTACACAACCAGCTCTATTTTGGGCCCGTTACAGGTAAATAACTTTTAAGTTTCTGTTACCTGTCATCATTATGAATTCCTCTGTTTCTTCATTGGAACCCTGTTCTCTCATGATGGTCACACTAAACTTTGCTTTTGAAAATAATTAGTAAGTACTTTGCCTTTGGCTCTTTGGTAAATTTTTTTCTCAGGAATTAAAGTTTCATTAAGCTGTTGTCCATTGGCCTCCTCCTTCGTTCTGTGGACATAGATTTGCTTAACATATTGTCATGCTTCAGATAAAAGAGTAATATGGCAATCTTGTTTTTACCAAGATGAATTTCATTTCAATGTTGACTGTTAAATATTTAATGAAAAAAGTATCTATAGGTTTTATAACACATAAATATCTACATGTAAAATGAATGGCAGTAGCAAAAGACAAAGCTGGGAGAGATGGAAATATATTATTATAAGGCTTATATATAATATATTATTATATTAAAGGCTTTTCTATATGCAGTGTACTATGCCACTTGAAAATAGACTGTGATCAGTTAATGTCATAAACTCTAATGCCACTTATGAAATTAAGCAGTCAAAAGACAGAGATTAATATTCAACTGTATGCTGTTGTTGTTGTTGTTGTTTTTTAGTCTTTTTGAGACAGGGCCTTTCTGTAGCCCCAGCTGTCCTGAAACTCACTATGTAGACCAGGCCGGCCTTGAACTCACAGAGATCTGTCTGCTTCTACTTCCCAAGTGCTGGGATTAAAGGCGTGCGCCACCACACCTGACCTGTATGCTGTTTCTAAGAAATATATTTTTAATTTTATTTTATGTGCTGAGTGTTTTGCTTGAATGTATGTAAGTACACCACATGGTGTGCCACTGTGCCTGCAGAGGTCAGAAGAAGGCATTGGACACTCTGAAACTATGGAGTTTTAAGGATGGGTGTTAGCTGTCATGTGGGTGCCGGGAACCAAACCTAGGTCCTCAGGAAGAGCAGTAAAAGCTCTTAACCAGTGAACCATCTACACAGCCCCTGACTGTATGCTGCTTACAAGAAAAATACAAATGCTTTAAAGGAAAAGGATAGAGCCGTGCGTGGTGGTGCACGCCTTTAATCCTAGCACTCGGGAGGCAGAGGCAGGCGGATCTTTGTGAGTTCAAGGCCAGCCTGGTCTACAGAGTGAGTTCCAGGACAGCTGGGGCTACAGGGAAACCCTATCTCAAAAAGATTAAAAAAAAAAAAAGATAGGAAAAGACACATTATGCTGATTGCTATTCTCTTGATCCTGAAAACCCTACAAAATCATGCAAATCAAGGGGTTCAAATCTTCATGTTCACTTTAAGAACACACGTGAAACTGCCCAGGCCATTAAGGGATGCATATCCGAAAAGCCACCAAGTATTTGAAAGATGTCACTTTATTTTTTATTTTTTATTTTTTTAGTCTTTTCGAGACAGGGTCTCCTTGTAGCCCCAGCTGTCCTGGAACTCGTTCTGTAGACCAGGCTGGCCTTGAACTCACAAAGATCCGCCTGCCTCTGCCTCCCAAGTGCTAGGATTAAAGGCGTGCGCCACCACGCCCGGCTGAAAGATGTCACTTTAAAGAAGCAGTGTGTGCTATTCCAGCAATACAATGGTGGAGTTGGTAGGTGTGCCCAGGCCAAACAGTAGGGCTGGACACAAGGTCAGTGGCCCAAAAAGAGTGCTTAATTTTTTCTGGACATGCTTAAAAATGCAGACAGTAAGGCTGAACTTAAGGGATTAGATATAGACTCCCTAGTCATTGAACATATTCAGGTGAACAAATCACCCAAGATGCACCGCAGAACTTACAGAGCTCGTGCTCGGAATAACCCATACATGAGCTCCCCATGCCATACTGAAATGATCCTCACTGAAAAGGAACAAATTGTTCCTAAGCCCAAAGAGGAGGTTGCATGGAAGAAAAAGATCCCAGAAGAAACTGAAGAAAGAAAAACTTATGGCAAGGGAATAAACTGAGCATAAAATAAACTGAGCACATAGAGGGAAAAAAAAAGAAAATAACTTCAAACTGATAAAAGTTCAATTCATTGGGGCTGGAGAGATGGCCTAGCAGTTAAGAGCACTGACTGCTCTTGCAGAGGACCCAGGTTTGATCCCCAGCACCCACACGGCGGCTGAAAACTGACTTTAACTCCAGTTCCAGGGGAATCTAACACCCTCTTCTGATCTCCACGGCATTGCATGACACGGGTGCACAAACCTACATCCAGACTGTACATTCATACACATACAAAAATAAATAAAATTTTAAAAAAAGTTCAATTCATTAAGGGAGCATAATTCAAATATATCCCTGCAAGAAGAAATACATAAATCCACACTTAGAACCATAATTGAAATAAAATCTTCCATTTACAGTAGCATCAAAAAAGGTATTGGCATAAATCTAACAAAAGATGTGAAAGAATGGTATGGTGAAAATTAGAAATGCTGCTGAGAGGAATTAAATAAGAAATAAATGGAAATATACTTTGTTTATGGATTAGAAGAAATTAATGGAAAAGGCCATATGTGTATGAAAGAGCTGAACAACACTCACCCACTTTAGGTCAACTTGTAAAACATTTCACTCAACAGAATATAATTTTTTTCCAGTTCATATAGTATGTTGTTCAAAACTGACTATACTTTGGGCTACAAAACCCACTGTAATAAAGTTAAAAGGATTGTTAAATTAGGAATGAGTCACACAGGAAATCTCAAGCATTTGGAAATGAAGTAACATACTTTTTGTGTGTGTTGCCTTCAATTTTTTAATATAATGCTTTTATTGATGTTTTGTGTATTTCAGACATCACTTTTTAGTTCAATTTAGACATATTCCCCTTTCCCTCCCCCTGACTCCACCCCAGATCATGCATTCCGCCATAATTGTCCTGCATCTTTCTCTTGATCTTTTTTTATGTTTAGGAATTCACATTTTCCTCCTTTAATATTACTCTAAAATATAAATACATACTTCCCACACATATACAGTAATTACAGAGTCTGAAAGAAAGTGGTGGATCCATTCTAGAGCCCATTAAGAGATTTACATTATAACAACATACTTGCTTTCAGAGAAACTGAGATATAACAATAATGATGTTCAGCTTGCCTTTCTTTCTTTTTTTTTTTGGTCTTTTCGAGACAGGGTCTCCCTGTAGCCCCAGGTGTCCTGGAACTCACTCTGTAGACCAGGCTGGCCTTGAACTCACAGAGATCTGCCTGCCTCTGCCTCCCAAGTGCTAGGATTAAAGGTGTGTGCTCCCATGCCTGGCTCAGCTTGCCTTTCAACTGGGGATTTGGTGTTAGCATCCGCAAATGTGGGAGACTATTTGCCGTTTGTTTTTCTGGGACTGGAAATAACACACTTTTCAATGAACTGTGCACCAGAGGAAAAAAATGAAAAAGAGAAACTTAGAAAGTATTTGTAACTGAATCAAATGTATTAAAATGAAATGATAGCACATATAAAAATTTGAGGGATGTCAACAAAACAGTATTTAGTGAGAAAATATATGCTCTACAAACATTTATTTTGTGAATTAAAATGCTCTGACATTAGTTATTTGACATGCCACTTGATGAACCTAGAAAAAGTAGGACAAATTAGAACCAAAATAAGCCAAGAAAGGAAATAATAAATATTGTCAAATAAATGAAATAGAAGTAGAAAACAGAACAATGTTTAAAGGCAAAAGAAGGCAAAAGGCAATTTGGGATAAATCAGTGCACTTGTTTAACTTGGAACCAAATCCAAGAGTGGGGAAGGCGGCAGGAAAGAGAGCGCTCATCTAAGCATGGAGGTTCTCGTTCATCCTCCTCCATCCAAGGGTTCTGGCTCTGTCTGCAAGATTTGTAGCTCACAGTAAAACCCAATGACAGTTTATTTCTCTATAAATGTATCACAGGTTAAAGCATCGCATCATGCCTTTTCTAATAGGCATGTCTACAAAATTCCAAGCTTTTATTATTTTTTTATTGATTTATTTTTTCTGTCCATTTTTTTCTTTATTTTTTTTAGGGATTCTCAGTATAAGAGCTCTGTTGTTTTCAGATCACGTTGACGTTGCTCAGTTTGCCATACAACTAGGTAACTGGTGTAGCATCCACAGATGAGGGATACC
This sequence comes from Rhizomys pruinosus, assembly GCA_009823505.1. NCBI lineage: Eukaryota > Metazoa > Chordata > Mammalia > Rodentia > Spalacidae > Rhizomys > Rhizomys pruinosus. The sequence continues at coordinate 319,692 of VZQC01013514.1, forward strand.
GTTTGTCGTTTGTTTTTCTGGGACTGTGTTACTTTACTCAGCATGGTATCTTCTAGCTCCAACCATTTACCTGCAAAGCTCATGATGTCATCTTTCTTTACCACTGCGTAGGACTTCATTGTGTAGATGTACCACATTTTCTCTATCCACTTGTCAGTTGAGGGGCACTTGGGTTGGTTCCAGGTTCTTGCTATTGTGAAGAGAGCTGCAATAAACATGGCTGTGCATGTATCTCTGCGGTAAGATGAGTCTTGTGGGTACATACCCAGGAGTGGTATGGCTGGGTCAGGTGGCAAGTTCATTCCAAGTCTTCCAAGGGTTCTCCACACTTCTTTCCATAGTGGCTGTACGAGTTTACATTCCCACTGGCAGTGGATGAGTGTTCCCCTTTCCCCACAAACTCTCCAGCACTTGGTATCATTTGTTTTCTTGATCCTAGCCAGTCTTATTGGAGTAAGATGATATCTTAAAGTGGTTTTAATTTGCATTTCCTTAATTA
>VZQC01013517.1:0-21298 GCA_009823505.1 Rhizomys pruinosus
GGGTGCACAAACCTGCATGCAGACAGTACATTCATATACATACGAAAATAAATAAAAAATAAAAAAGAATTTAAAAAAATGCACTCTAAAACCTCCACTGAAGAAACTACCTGCTTGATCACAAGCACTTCCAATTATGCAGGAGTTCATTTCCGTAACGTGTCAAGGAAAAGGACCGGCACTCAGTTAAACTGTAGACAAAGACACATAGGAACTGCTAGGTGACAACTGGGTAAGTGAAGTCCAACGATGCCTACTTAAAAAAAAATCACAATTGTAAATGTTTATGCACCAAACTCAGGTGCACCGAATTATATGAGCATAATTCTACAGGTCCTCAAGACACAGATTAATCCCAGCACACTAATAGTGGAGGACTTCAATATCCCCCTGAGACCCTTGGATAGATCAACTGGACAAAAATAAACAGAGATATATTGGAAGAGAACAATACAATACAAGAAACAGACCCCATAGACTCCTACAGAATGTTCTAACCAAACACCAGAGAATATATGTTCTACTCAGTACCCCACAGATCATTCTCCGAGATTGACCATATACTGGGACAAAAAAGAAACCTCAACAACTATAAAAGGGTTGAAATAATTTCATGTATTGTATTATACCACGGTGCAATAAACCTCAATATTAACACCAGAATAAGCTCGACTAGCTACATGAACACATGGAGACTAAAAAACACACTCCTGAATAATGAATGGGTCAGAGAAGAAATAGGGAATGAAATAAAAGTATTCATGGAACTAAATGAAAGTGACAAAACAACACAAAAAAACCTGTGGAATACTTTAAAAGCAGTCCTAAAAGGGAAAATTATAGCCCTAAGTGCACACACACAAAAGAGAAAGGGCTCAAATAAATGATCTAACACTGCATCTAAAAGCCCTTGAGAGATGACAACAAAAAGACCCTGATCCCAACACACAGGAAGAAATATCAAAAATTATAGCAGAAATCAATGAAATAGAAACAAAGAAAACAATACAAAAAAATAAAATCAATGAATCCAAAAGCTGGTTCTTTGAAAGATAAACAAGATAGACAGAACTCTAGCCCAGTTAACCAAAAGAAAGAAAGAGCAACTCCAACTTAATAGTATTCTTGATGAAAAGGGAAACATCACAACAGAAAAAGAAATGATCTAGACAACACTTCAAAAACCTATCCTTTACTAACTTTGAAATCCTAAGAGAAGTGGAGGACTATCTGAAATCCTGGGAACCACCTAAGCTTAACTAAAAAGAGATTGACAGTTTAAACAGACCCAAACATTTGAGGAAATTTAAGATGAAATAAAATCTTCCCCACCAAAAAAGGCCCAGGTCCAGATGGTTTCACAGCAGAATTCTATAAAACATTTAAAGAGGTATTACCACTCTTACTTCTCAAACTATTCAGAAGGATACAAAGAGAGGGAAATCTCCCAAACTCTTTCCATGAAGCCAGCATCACTCTAATACCAATACCAGGCAAAGACACAACCTAAAAAGAAAATTACAGATCCATCTCATTAATGAACACAGACGCAAAAATTCTTAACATAATACGTGGAAAGTGCATATAGACCCACATCAAAAAGATCATCCATCATGATCATGTTGGATTCATACCAGGAATACAGTGATGTTTCAACATACATAAATCAATAAATATCATAAAACATATAAATGGACTGAAAGACAAAAATAACGAAATCATCTTAATTGATGCAGAAAAAGCCTTTGACAGGATTCAACATCCCTTCATGTTTAAAGTTCTAGAGTTAATTGCACTGAAGGGAACATCCCTAAATATAACCAAAGTCATATACAAGAAATCCACAGCCAACATCATCCTAAATGGAGAGAAATTAGAAGCATTCCCCTTAAAAGGTAGGAACCTGGCAAGGTTGCCACCTATCACCACTCCTCTGTAATATAGTGTTTGAAAAGCTTGCTAGGACAATAACACAAGAAAGGGAAATTAAAGGAATACTGACTGAAAAAGAGGAAGTCAAACTATCCCTGTTTGCAGATGATATGATAGTTTACATGTGGGAAGCTAAAAAACTCCACCAGAAAATGCCTAGAAAGAATTAATTTTCAGAAAAGTGGGAGGATACAATATTTTTTTCAGGGGAGAGTGCGGAGACAGTCCCCCACTACCAAAAATTAGGCAGTCGAGTTTCCCACCTTTGGGGAAATCACAGGGGTCAGCACACCCGGAGTGCAATGGATAAGCCTCGCCCTGGGAAAACCACCTTCATGATCATGGTATCACCCTTGCCAGGTAAGTATAGGATACAAAATTAAAATTAACTCACATTTTCTTTATCCACTCATCATTTGAGGGACACTTGTGCTGCTTTCACCTCTTCACTATTGTGAAGGGAGCCACAATAAACATGGTTTTGCATGTTTCTCTGGGACAGATGAAGCTTGTGCATATATACCCAGGAGTGGTATGAATGGTTCTGATGGAAGGCTTAATTTGAATCTTTTTTTAAATTTTATTTATTTATTTTCTATGTGTATGAATGTACTGTCTGCATGCAGGTTTGTGCACCTGTGTCATGCAATGCCACAGAGGTCAGAAGAGGGGGTCGGATTCCCCTGGAACCGGAGTTCTCCTGGAATTGGAGTTTCAGACAGTTCTCAGCCGCCATGTGGGTGCTGGGGATCGAACCCGGGTCCTCTGCAAGAGCAGTCGGCGCTCTTAACGCTAGGCTATCTCTCCAGCCCTAATTTGAATCTTTTAAGTATTCACCATAATGTGTTTCATAGGGGTTGCAGGAGGTTGCATTCCCACCAACAGTGAATCAGTGTTCCCCTTTCCGCACAAACTCTCCATCATTTGGTGTCATTTGTTTTCCTAATCTTAGCCAGTCTTACCAGGGTAAGTGGAAATCTTAAGCTGATTTTCATTTGCATCGCCTTAATTATTGATGTTGAACACTTTCTGAGATGTTTCTCAGCCATTTTCATTTCTTAATTTGTGAATTTTCTGTTCATCTCTTTACTCCATCTTTTAATCGAGTCATTTGTTTTCTTGCCCCTTTGTTTTATGAGTAATACATCTATTCTGGGATATATTTTTGCATCCTTTCCCCTTAAGTTGGTGGCTATACTTGAGGGTGAAATGGGTTTCTTGTAGACAGCATATAGATGGATTCTGTTTCCTAATCAATTTTCCCAGTCTATGCCTCTTGATTGTGGAGTTCAGACCATTAATATGCAAGGTTATTATTGAGAGATGTATATTGCTTCCCTTCAATTTATCTTCTGTTAACATTTTTCATCTAGGTTTTTTTTTTTTTTCCAGGATTATACCTTCATTATTTACTTTTTTTTGTCTCTTGGGGATAGCTACTCCTTTCCTCTGTCCTTTGAACTGCTTTGAGCATTTTCTAAAGGTTTGGTTTTCTAAGTGTTAGGTTATAAAATGGGCTGTGTAACACCAGCCCACAGATAAAATGTCACATGAGTCTTAAGTCATGCCAGAAACAAGATTTACTTCCATGTGAGATTACCAGCAAGGGTCGCCTGCAAACATGGGCTGGAACAGAGCAGTATGGCAGGCAGAAAGAGAGATATGGCCCCTGGAGCCCATCCACTTATAGCCATGAGGCAGGGCCTCAGATACAGAGGAAGTGGTCAGAAGATTGACAGCCTCTGCAGGAAGTGGGCGTCTGTGTCCTTTGGGATTCTGGGAAGCCCAGACATAACTTTCCAGCCTTTTGCTTCTAATAAGGAAATGGGGCACTGTTCTCTCTTCTGTATCTGTTCCAGAGCTGATTGGGGGTGAAGTCTTGGGGAAACAGCTGTCAGGCTGGAAGGTTGGAATCCAGTTTCCCATTTTGGCTGCTCTGGGTGCTCTGCCTGGTGGGTTTGGTCCAGATCGATAGGGCCAGTACTTAGTCGGTGTTTTCTCTGCAATTGAAAAGACAAGCTGGTTGAGTCTTATATGAGTACATCAGTGCAGGGACATCACAGTACCAACAGGGGGCTACTAGGTGCATTAACAATTGGAGGGTCCCTGTCTAGGTTCCACAGAGGGAGAGAGGACTTGTACCCTGGTTTGAGGAATTGGAAAAAAGGTTTAGTACACAGAGCTCTAGAATGAGGGCCAGCTTTAATTCACAGGGGTCCAAAATGAGAGTCATAACCATGAGCATATAAAACTTGGCATTTTCTGACATAGTGTATTAAATCTATCACCTATCTCTGAGATATTTTCTAACTTGGCAAAACAGGTCTCTCACCTATCTCTCTGTAGTAAATTATTACATTTTCTCTTCTTTAGATTACAGTTTCCTGTTGGGGTGTTTAAAATGACACAGTTAGCTCAGATAAATGAAGTATGTTTTGGTGTTAAGGTCCGTTGAGTTTCTGGTCTTTGAGGGATCACTCAGGCCTTGCGCCTGTCTCTCTTCACCAGTTCCATCTATGTGAGGACAAATCAGGCCTTGCTTGACCAGAGATTCCCTTTGAAGTGTGAGGAGTCTTTTCTCTATATGGACTTTCCTCCCTTGACTGGACACTGGCTGGATGAAGTCCTTTTAAGTGAATCTCCAAGCCCTCCCTGGCCCAAGATGACTGGTGACTCACTGCCACAGGAAATTTACAAAGTTGTCCATGTAGGACCCTAGGACCCAAGTCGACCTCAGAAAGTAGGGGCCAAAATATTGTCCCTTCAAATCCCTCTTGCCAAATCAGTTTAGAACTTCAAGTGTGGTTGTTAAACCTTCAAGAGTATTATTTGAATTAATTTGGTATTTTAATTACCATGTAACTCCTAAGTAAACCTTGAACATTGACTTAAACACTGTTAAAAAATTCTTAATTGCCGTGGCAAAATATTTTGACTAATAATAAAAGCTAATGGTAGGAGACAGGTGGTAATGGCTGCAGCACAGGCTAGGAAAGAAAACCACATGCTACTTACTGGTTTGCTTTGCTGGCTCATGTTCAGCCTATTGTATACAATATAGAAATATCTGGTCAAGAATGGCATCACTCAAAATGGGCATAGGCCAGTCCAATGAAGGCAATTATTGAGGTTTCTCAGCTCTGGTTTATCAAGTTGACATTAGGTCATTTAGGTACTCAAAGTACAATGGATTTAAACCATGAAAAGCAAAAAATTCTAACATAGCCTATGAAACAAACCCAAATAATAAAGAGGCTAAAACTAGTACCTTCTCAAATGAAGGCCATGTCACTTGTCCCTAGACTTTGAATTATAGCTTTGAAAAGGAAAAGGGGGGGGATTGTCACATAGCAACAGCAGCCAGGAAATACTTAGGGCTCACCCCAATTGGTTACATTCAGACTATCCATGTAGTCACCAGAAGCAAAACCTAATTTCTCTTAAAAAATATTCTAAAAGTAGCTGGGCATGTTGGTGCATGGCCTTTAATCCTAGCACCTGGGATGGGCAGAGGCGGCGGTACTTTGTGAGTTCAAGGCCAGTCTGGTACAGAGGAATTCCAGAAGCTGGGGTCTACAGGGAGACCCTGGTGTCGCAAAAGACCCCTAGGATAGGAGTCTGCAGATATGATATTCTATATAATTATATATGTGCAAATATAAACAGATATATAAAACAGTTTTAATATGTATGGGTAGCTCAATATTTACATATGTCTGTTTCACCTGAGGCTGTAACAACATATATAGTACCCGTTAGGTGGAACACAGTTTCTTGTATTTGCCATACTTACATTATAGAATTCTAAAAAGTGAACAGTACTTCATAAACTCATAAATAAGGTTCTAATGAATAAATCTGGTGATGACACTTTATAAAATTTGTACTGAGCAGAGGCACCTGCATTAACAATCATACCACAACAAAATCTTCCTTGCTGGTTAACATTATCCAACATATACACACATTTATCACCATTCCTTCAAAGATTTATCCTTAGTGGTTGCACTGAAATAGTCACATACATTGGAAAAACACCTTTATGAATATTATTTAAAAAACATGGAGGTCTAATTAATTGCACTGCCAAAGTTGAGATGGCTAATACATGCTGTCACTGACGTCTTGCACCTTGGTTCTAAAACTATGAACTTAAATACTTTAACAAGTGATGGAAAACATAATTATAAACAATAATTAAAGAATGACAATGCCAAATGTACTTAGGCTGTTTGATTGGAGGGAAGGGAAAACCATGTGCCACTATCCAAGTACCAGAGTATGAAAACCAGGGTTTCCTTTTTAAAAATGGTCTTCTGGTCAGAATGATGGTGGCACAGCACAGGAGAAAAAGAACAGAACTCTGTTAGTTGAACATAAGGGTAAAAAATAATATCAGGTCTTCAGATCTGGAAAAAAGAAAAATACTGGAAAGAAAAATTTTTAGTTGTTAATACCTGTGGAAAAATAACTTGGACAGATAAGAAATAAAAACCTTCAGATAACCAGTATAGAAACCTTAGGAAAACGTGGGTTCAATCAGCCTTTGAAAAAAAAAATAACAGACATGCCACAAGTAAACCTAATTTAATTTTTGTTTTCGGTCTGTGCACAATATAGAATTAAAGAAGTTTGAAGTGACCACTTTATTTTGTCACAAAAAAAAACACATAGGAGAACATGTACACATGACAAAGACAAGTGGAGGAACAGTAATAACACACAGGACAGGTGGAAAAATTAGATGAATTTAAATGTATCCATTAAAACACTGGGGACAATGCGAAAAAAAAACCCCTTTTTTCATCTAAAGTTGTCCATAATTTTCCAGGGCTGTAGAATCATTAATTGCAATTTTCACATTTACAAAGAATCAATTAGAGTTTAAGACATTTAATTAGGTGGAACCAAGTCTGACTCTGTATGCCCATACTGTGTTTTGCAACACAGGCTATCTTGTTATGCCTTGTGCACCCAGGGAGCAGACGGATGGGCCAGGCCCACGAGCAAAAATCAGGTGGGTTTGCATATATTACCTTTTTAATTAATAGAATAAATTTGCGGAAAAATCAAAAGGTTCCAGCCAAGTAGTGAAGGTTTACTGCCTGAGGCAAAAGCTGGATGCAGGTGGGGCAGGGCATGGCAACCCACCTCTGGTAGGTCAGATAAAGAGGGCTTAATCTCGAACGAAGACAAAAATGGATGTCGAACAAATGGGGCGATAATAGAAAAAATAAGAAAGAAAAACGATTGAATGACAAAATGCCCAAAACTGAAAATCCCGTAAATTAGGCAAAAAGGAGTTCGTAAACAAAAGTATAAAAACAAAAGGGTGTTGTAAAAGCCAACGACGTGAAAACACGTCTCAAACAAAAAGTGCGTACAACTTAATATCCTTACAAATTAAAAAAAAATGAAAATTGACTGTATTTGGAAATGGATGTAGTTGTTATAAAGTCCGAGGTAAATTCAGGGGTCCTGCCCCGTGGTCTAGACAGAGTGGTTGTGGCTCAGCAGAAATGGGGCAACCTCAAGATGGCGGCTGAGGAATGGGCATGGCTGCTGCTCCTGGTTCTGTTTGAAAAAAGCCATCAGTAGTGGTCTACACAACCAACGTGGGGGTTCTCTGAGACAGGGTCTGCAACCTTATGAAATAAGCATCCCAAAAATCACAGGGGAGGCCAGAAAAACAGGTGCGGATGGTCCCCAGCATCCCAGTAGACAGCAATCTGGACAGAATGATAGGGGGATCCCTAATATGCCAGCTCTCAGGGGTCCAAAACAGGGAAGTGGAACAGGAGGCTAAAAATGAAGGAAGAATCAGAGGGAAGACAGAGGTCGAGAGAAGGAGAGAGGGAGGGAGGGAGGGAGATGGAGAGAGTGAGGAGGGAAGCAGATAGTTTAGGAGAGCAGAGAGTTGTATCGCCTGCACAAAGGGAACCTAGTTTGAGGCAGTCTATGAACCTGTGGATTCAAAATGGTGTTGGTGGGAGCACAAGTATGGTGGGATTAGGAACACAGTTTGAAGCAGTCAGCAAGCCTCAGTGGGTCCAAAACAATGAAGGCTGAGTGGAGGAAGGAAGTACAAGGGGCAGAAATGGAGGGAGAAGAGGGAGAGAGGGAAGAGGGGAGGAGGAGAGCAGTGTGGTACTTCATTGTGAAATGTGGAAGCTTGTTGTCTGGAGAAATACACTGCAGCTGGCAAGTCTGTCCCAGGGGTTCCAAAAAATGTGTTAGGAAGTCCTTTTCAGGGTGAGAGCTGGCAAGCGCTCTGCCAGATCAAAAACTGTCCAGGACTCCACCTGATAAAAAATATCTCAAGCCCCGACCAGTTCCATGGCACCATAATATTAGGTTATAAAAAGAGTGTGTAACTCCATCCCCCAGATAAAAAGGCACATTGGGCTTAAGTCATGCCAGAAACAAGATTTACTTCCATGTGAGATTACCAGCAAGGGCCGCCTGCAGACACGTGGTGGGACAGAGCAGCATGGCAGGCAGAGAGAGAGAGAGAGAGATGGTGCCTGGGGCCCACATACTTATAGCCATGGGGCAGGGCCTCAGTTACAGAGGAAGTGATCAGAAGATTGACTGCATTTGGAGGAAGTGGCTGTCTGTGTCCCATGGGATTCTGGGAAGCCCAGACCTAACACTAACCATATATTCTTTCATCTTGTTTAGGCCACAACAAGTTGTTTTTTTTTTTTTTTATAATTGACATTTTTGCTGGGTAAATTTACCTGGGTTGGCATCTATCGTCATTTAGCACTGGGAATATCCTAGTCCAAGCTTTCTAGCTTTCACTGTTTGCATTGAAAAGTCAGCTGTGTTTCTGATGAGTTTCCCTGTATATGTAACTTGGTTTTCTCTTGTGACTTTCAGTATTCTGTCTTTGTTTTGAGCATCTAGCATTTTTTTTCTATGATAATGCTTGGTGAATTTCTCTTCTGATCTTTTCTATTTGGTTTTCTATGTGCTTTTTGTATTTGTATGGGTATGTCTTTTTTCAATTGTGGGAAATCTTCTATAATTCTGTTGAAGATTTGATCAATATCATTATCCTGTGATTCTTCTATTTCCTCTATGCCTATGATGAGAAGGTTTGGTCTTTTCAAAGTGTTCCACATTTCCTGATGATTCCACTCCTGTGTTGTTGTTGTTGTTGGTTGTTTTTTTTTTAATTCATATTCTTTGCTTGAGATTTCTAATTTTTCCTTGTTATCTTCCAATCTTCACAGTCTTCTGCTTCTCCTGTTCTGTTACTGATGCTTTTCCCCATCCTTTCCTGTTGGCTGGGTGAATGTTCAATTTCCTTTTTTATTTCAGTCTGAGAATTCTTCAGTATTTACACTTCCTTTGGAGTTTTTCATTCTCTCACCCTAGTTCTTTGAGTCATTTCTATTCTTTAATTTCCTTGAGCTCTTTGAGTATGTCTATGGTAGTTCATGTAAGATCTGTGTCCTGGGTTTCCTCCAGGGAGATCTCATTGTAGGGGTCCTCTGTAGGACTGGTCATATTTTGGGGGTGTATTATTTGGTTTTCCCATGCTCTTGTTTCTTCATTGTGCTTTTTGGCACATGGGTTTGTTTTATTGTTTGTATTCTGTTAGCAAAACTCAAGTGCCTCTTCCTTGAGCTGAAGTCTGACTAGTTGGTAGGTGGCCTCCTAGGACCTGGCCACCTACTGCTGTTTCTCTGCCACTTGGTGCATGCATGTCCGCCAGTTGCTAGGTAGCTTCCCAGGTCCTAGCCACCTACAGCTTCGGTTCACCTTTATAGATTCCTCTAGGCTTCTGGGAACTTACACATGTGAACTTAAAGGAATAGCAAGATCATGAACAAGACCAATCCCAAATCGATCCAATAAAAAACAGAATGGAGCTGGGGAAGTAGCCAGAGGTTCTCACCTTAGCTGAGGAAATACAGCTGATCACTGCTGGGTGAGGGAAAGTTGGTCTTCTTCAAATAAGTGATGCTAGATAGGCTGACCAGGCTCCAGTGATGAACTCACACCAAAAGACATGTGACTATAATAACTTTCCTAGACAGGCCTTAACATTTATGACAGAATTTATTAAATTTTGTGGGCATATGAGAGAGGTACAGATATGGGAGAGGTCTAAATATGATTAATATGCATTATATAAAATGCAAAAATTCAATAAAATATAAAAAGAGTCAAATGGTAAGTATATGTGAGGAGACCATATTTCTATAAAAGTTTGCTGAGCAGATTGAGGAAACTAACAAAAATTTTATTAAATAAATCATATTATGAAGAGTAGGAAGAGATCATGAGTTCTGACCCCTACCTGAAGAAGTATTAACAATTGACAGCTTCTCAGTAAGGGAGTCAGTTTTCTTTAAAGAATGAGATTCCAAATATATCCTACTTGCTGTCCTAGATCCTTGAGTAGGGGGAATGCACACATTTGATTCTGAGGTTTAATTTATTTTAAAAATGAGTACGAGTTTGGAGGGGTGGGTATGTAGTGGTGAATATAGGAGGGATTAAGGGAAGGAATGTGGGGGATGCATATGAACAAAATATATAGTATAAAAGTCTCAATGGATTAATAAAAATATGATATTAATGTTAGTAAACATTAATACATAACAAATAACTCACTAAACATTATGTGTTAATGAAAATAATTGCTTGTTTCCATATATTTATTGAGTCTACTATGAATCATGAAATATTAAGGCAGAAATTATTGAATAAATACAACAAGTAAAAATTTCTGTCACCATGATATTTGAATATTAATAAATACATCCTTAAATTATTATAGATACATTCAATCATTTCTAAGATATCTTCATATACACAGAAGCCACCAATTGACGTTTACATTCCAGTTTTCCTAGGCTTAGGAGAGAAATGAAAACTAACCTGTGATTATTTGATAAATTCACATTAGATTTGGAATTAGAAGTGAAATGGAAATTGTGTTCTGCCCTTCTAATGCTCACTTTCTGCTGCGAAGCAAATTAATCAAAGTTTTCCATATAAATTTTCAGTTGGTTAATTTTATTTCTTTATGTATGTGTATGAATGTACTGTCTGCATGCAAGTTTGTGCACCCCTGTCGTGCACAATAGGTATTCAAAAGAATACCTTATTGAACTCGTAACTTGAATTTCAGTGCCATGCAAAGCAGGTTATTGGTCAGTCTTTTACCTTGTCAATGCTCATCCTATAGAACCAGCTTTGGCTGTTTGGATGTAAAATATTACATCATTTTCATATTATCTATATAATATTTCTTTGTATTCAAAACTATTAGCATGATTGTTACTTCCCTTGGTTAATTTATACTGACACTTCTGTAGACCTTCATCTTATTCTTGACAATGTTTACAGCATAGGGAACTAGGATAACATATGTCTCTTTAGAATTTGCATATTTTCTCATGTTCATGAAGTAATTTAATTAGACTGTATTAATTTGTAAGACAAAGAAAATAAACCAAATATATGGAAATTATACGATTATTTATTTTACTATATAAATGTGAAAAATACACCTTTACTAGTTATAAATTGATTAAGTTTAATTACCATCATACATTGCTGAACAATTTATAAGTTATTAGCAGTGAATTTTATTTTCTTGTGTAACCAAATAATGCTGCTTGCTCATCATCTTTATGATCACTTTTAATCTTTACTTTTCTTATTGATAGTAACTAAAATATTATGATGAATGACATTTTACATTCGAATACATTAAAGCTTTTTCATTTATACTATATTAATCTTTCAATGTCATCCCTATTTTTATTCATAATATCATCATTACAGATTCAAAACTACCCTTTCTCATTTTCAAAACTCAGTGCTCATTTGTGTGTAACCAATATCTATCTGTTTTCATGAATATTTGCAAGTGAATGAAGTCTGTTAAGCTATACCACTTTCATATTTTGAATGACCTACAATTTAAGCATTATTTTCTAACATTCATGCAAAATCCAACAAATCCATATATTCCTCCAAAGACATTGTTTTACAATTCAGGATAGAAGCATTTTTTCTCTCCTCTCAGAAAAGATATACTTACTTTCATGAATAAGATCTGTCCAGACATCTCTAGTAGTTGAACAGCTGCCTAATATAAACACTATGTCTTGTAAGTATAGGATTTCAGTTTCTGATAGAAAATTCACTTAACATATATCTGCAATATCAAACAGAATTTATGCCAGAGGAAATAGCAATACTAAGATGATCTTTGAGAAAAAAAAATTAACTGTTTGGATTTAGATATTTTATTTTTCTTTGCAGGCTGAATGAAGACAAATATACAAAATTCAACTTGATTATATTTTCATAACAACCTATACTGTGATTATGCTTTGTTTGCATTAACTTACACAGAAACTTAGCCAATATCAAGAGAAACTTGCCTGTTTTCCTATTCTAACATTTTGTAATGCTTCAAAGAACTAATTTCAAATTTGACTTGTATATATATATATATATATATATATATATATATATATATATTCAAAGAAAGCTATGTAATGGATTATGTTTTTGAAACATGCTTATAATTTTAAACCTGCTATTTATAATTTTGTTTGCATCATACTTTCCCTTTTTTGTCTGTCATTTTTCATTTTCTTTGAAGATTATGTGAGTGAATAAATAGCATCACTCAACCCATTCATATTCTAACCTAAAAATTCCATAAAATATTCCATATATATCAGAGAATATATTGATTAAAATATTCCTGTACTTACAATCTTAGAAACCTCAACACTACCTGAAGAACATTGGAAAATGATGGCTGCTGGGAAGGGTAGCATCAGCCTCTTTAAATCATGTGACTCTTGGTAAGTCAATCAGGTTCCAGTGGATGAACCCACAGCGAAGGATATTTGGGGACTCAGATTTGAATATTTTGACAACACACACACACGTATTTAACTTTTTAATTTTTATTGAGCGCTTTTCATACAACTTTTCTTAATCAAATTTAGACTCATTCCCCCATCCATGCCCACCCTCATGCCCCCCCCCAGCCCCTTTTAACTTCTGTTTGAAACTATATCATATGGCTGAAGAGATGGCCCAGCAGTTAAAATTACTTGCTGCTCTTTGCAGAGGACTTGATTTCTGTTCCCAGAACCCACATGGAGGCTCACAGCCATCTTTAACTCCAGTTCCTCTCTTGCATCTTTTTCTGTCTTTTGTAACCTTTTCCATGCACAAGTTTACTGTTTTGGATAGTTCTTTGAATAGGATTTTCTCTCTCTTTTTTGTTCCCTTTGATTTTATATTACTTCAAAATATGCATATATATGCTCCACACATAAATCAAAATTACAAAATCTGAAAATAAACTATAGGTCAATCCCAAATCACATTTAGAGATTCACATTTTAACAGTAAAGTTGCATGCATGTAAAAAGAAGTATAACTTTACATCCTCTTTTTTTTTAGAATATGAATATTAATATTCCTATATGATAGAACATACCATAGGATTACATAAGGATAAATTTTGAATGGTTGTAACATATATCAATAAAGAGATAAAATATTGTTTGAAAAATATTTTTAACTATTAAATATAATCTTTTTTTTTATTTTTTTTTTTTTAACCAAATTTTTTTTTTTTTTTTTTTTCCCCAAGGAAGTGCTTGCAGTTCCTCCTTGGCAAATCCAACAACCATCAATCCTGCCCTATCTTCACAATGGGGACCCTCCCCAACATGGTCACCCAAATGAGGTCCAGAAAGCATGTGTCCTGCCTTGTTAAGATGCTTGAAAAAGTAAAGTGGTAAAGTGAACCCTAAGAAAATAAATGTGCGAAAATTGAGGAAGATTTCTCCCCAAGATTATTTAAAAATTTTGTACATCTTATTTGCTACGAGTGCCTCAAATTTGTCACTTTTCTTTTCTGGAAAATAAAGTGTCTGTAAGGAGCAACTTACATCAAGAATGATTTATTTTATCCCATAGTATCATTATATAGATGATGGAGCCATTCATAGTGCCAGGAGCTTGTGGCTGGGAGTTCTCAGATATCAGGGATCCAGAGGAAAGAGATTGGCCTAGAAGTGGAGCTGAGTGATAATATTTAGGACCCAGAACCCCGTGATATACTTTCTCCAGTTAGGTCCCATATTCTAATTTTCCAGGGTTTCTCCAAACAGAAGTTTGAGCTGGATCAAGTTTTCAAGCATATGAATCTATAGGGGTACATTTAACTTTCATATCATAACACACGTCATGATGACAACTATTCATTTTGAAATAGAATGATATTTGTCCTTGGAGAATACAGAATTGGAAGTAAAAAGTCTGGTTAATACTCTTGTCAGTTCATCAACAGACCTGAGAGTCATTTGCTTCTGTTATGTATGAAATAGCCATTTTAGTTCTTATGTAACATCTGAAGATTTGGGGATATTGAAAAGACGAAATTTACTAAAAAAACCCTATACAATATTTTATGTACAAAAATACATTTTACAGATAAAAATAAAAGTTTAATAGAAATGAAAATATCTTTATTATTTCCCTTATATGTATGCTTTGCCTGCATGTATGTAAATGGGTCATCTGCATTCCTATTCCATCTGGAGGGCAAAAGAAGTTGTTGGATCTTCTGGAACTGGAGTTAAAGGTGGCTGTGAGCCTCCATGTGGGTGCTGGGAAGAGAAATCAGGTCCTCTGCAAAGAGCAGCAAGTAATTTTAACTGCTAGGCCATCTCTTCAGCCACATGATAGAGTTTCAAACAGAAGTTAAAAGGGAAAATTCTCAGGTTAAAAAAACCCTTTCTCCAAAGACAATTTTTTAAATCACTTTTTCTAAGTAGGCTAATAAGACAAATTTGTCCAGTGAAAATCATGTCTAATTCCCCAGCAGTAATGGAGAATGGAATTAAAATTCTACATTTTACAATATCACTGTCTTAAAGTAGTAATCAATTTGGGATACTAATGGAATCCAAAAATTATTCTTGCTACATTAATACTCAAACAGTTCAAGTCATATGTTCACCCTGATAAAAGAAAAAAAAAAGCTATGATGGATTTGCACCTATAAACTGAAATTAGAGTTACATTGTCTTCCACATGATTCATGTGTCCCGTTTGCCTATAGTCCATCCTTCCTCATTACTTAATGCTATCTTTATTTGGTCTCCTTTCTAAATTTTAGACTGTTCACATAATTAAACCAGTCTCCATTTATACAAAGATACAGTAGGCTAGAATATGCCTAAAATTTATTATGGAAATTGGCATTTACATAATGTGTACATCTACATCTACATATCTACATACAGCTTTTATTTGAAGTTTCTATACATACTTATATTGATAACATAATGTCTTTGATAGAATTATTACTTTTCAGGCTATTTGTTACTGGTTGTTTAATCATGGAAATATCACATTAATTAGATGACAATTTTAAGCATCCAAACTGAATTTATCACTATATTTTACTTAGCAAAATGGAGTCAGCCTTTGTATCCCAATGTGGCCATTGGCTTTACTGGAAAACTTTACTTCAATCATGCCTGTTCCAGGAATCTCTTAACCTACTTGATGGCAGCTCATAATTTTATTACTTGCTAATGCTACTATTGCAAATTATGTCTGATAACTAATTAATTGATAAAGTCAGAAGTAGTTGGAACTTCAAAGTTTTCAACTCTGGAAGGTATGATATTCTCAATGATTATTTTCAAATCACTGGCTGACATTGTCTTTACACAAAAAATGGATTCTACAACTTTGTTGCTTCCTCACTAGTTAGTGCTTAAAGAAATCTGTGTCTTTTAAACAAAGTAGTATTTTTATGTTTAGTTGTATGTATATTATCATTTTCATTTCATCTCTTGTGTTCAGAAATCTCTTCAGAGCTCATGAACAAAGACTGTCTTACAGGAGAACTTGAATCCTTATACTACTCACCTCTAGTCATGAATTGGGGCAGAAGTTATTCCAGAATAAACAATCTGACCTGATTTCCCTAGGATAACTTGAATAAAACTCCAAGAATGGTCAGTAGACTACTTGTGTGAAATAAATGTGAATGACTGGATAATTATATTTATTATGCTCAAATATGTAAGTTGCCCTCAATTATTCTGAATGCATTCATTTTTATTGCATCGGTTGTCATACCAGAGAGTCATCTCCAAATAAATGGTTCAAAAATATATCAACTCTCTCACAACCAGCAGTGAT
This sequence comes from Rhizomys pruinosus, assembly GCA_009823505.1. Lineage (NCBI taxonomy): Eukaryota > Metazoa > Chordata > Mammalia > Rodentia > Spalacidae > Rhizomys > Rhizomys pruinosus. Next base: position 16,150 of record VZQC01013517.1, read on the forward strand.
CACCTGCCTATTAGGCTGAAGCTAGAGCCTTCTGCCTATTTCCCCTGTTTCATTCTGGTTTTTGTCTGATTGAGGTTTATGGCTCTTTTAATATTGTCACCATTGCTGTAAGTTCATATGAGAAAGTTCTCAGAATCCTGGAGGACTCTGTTTCCCTACAATCCTGAATTGCCTATGGCTTTTACAATCTTTCTACCACTCTTCAGCAATGGTTCCTGAGCCCTGGCTTGATGTCCTTTAATATAGGAGTCCACTCTGCAGTCTCTTATTCTCCACACTTAAGCTGGTTGTGACTTTCTGTGTACATTATGTTTCTGTATGAGGAAGCTATGTTGGTATGAGCTGAGAGATGTATTTCTATTCTCTCTACCCCTTGTTTCACTATATTACCTTAGCCTTAGTTGTAGAGGTTCCATTATAGATGTGTCACTGGGGACTGGGGATCTCACAGACACTTATTAAATTTGTGTGAACAGTTGTGGAACACCTTAATAGTCTCCATCTATTGCCAGTGACTGGTGTAGTTATCAGTAAATATAATGATACATATTTGTCATACAGGAAAATACGTTATGATTTTTAGGGGCGTGAGAGATATAAAGCATTCTCTAGGGTCTATGACCTCGCCAGCCATATATATTTGGCTATGTTTATAGTGCCACACATTAATTCCTACTTATTGAGTGAACATTGAGTCCAGTTAGATAGATGTTGTTTATCCCCAAGATAAAAGTACAACTACTGCACTCGTATAGTTTTTTATACTGTTTATTGATGTTATTAGGTGTTAAAGCTGGATTAGACCATTGATTTTCTTCCTTAGCAGCTTCATCAGTATTCTCTAAAATTATGAGAGCTAGTCTTTGGAGAGGAAGCTTCCAGGTCATTTCCATCTCCATGTTTCCAAATCCTCTTTCTGAAGTATGCCCTATCTTCAGCAATATGGTCCTAGCTTCAAGTTCTAGCAGGTAATCAAGTGCTGTAGCAATAAATTTTATAGCAAGTAATATGAAAAATAAAATGAATGGATCCTATTAGTCCATGGAGCCTTAGAGAAGAAATGATTCAAATTTTGTAGTCTTCTAAAAGTTATCTGATAACTTGTGAAAGTATGTATAGAGCTTATAAGTAAATTCAGACATAAGCAATGTGAAAAAAAAGGACAGACCAATCAAATCAAGTGTTCAAATCTTATATGAGAAATCCTACTAGGCAGAATAATGAAAGAAAAATAAATATTTTCATAAATATATTTAAATGTTGCTGACTCCTTTTGAAATTGATGCAGAAAATTTATGTACAAATAATAAAATCTTCAGAAATAGTTTCTATTAGACTTACTTCAAAAGCATGAAATGATAAATACAACAAAAAATATCATTTTCAAGTTAGAGAAAAAAAGATGGATTACTTAAAACATTGGTACAATATAGTCTCTATATAGAAAAATTGTGTGCTTATTATATTTCATATACACAAATTGAAAGTAATCCTCTTTAAATTTTATTTTTACCAATGTGTATTCTGTATGTGGAGAAGGGTATTTACACATGATTATAAGTTAGCATTGAGGCCAGAGTAATTGACTCTCCATGAAGCTTCACCTAAGAGTGGTTGGAAGCCAACCAACATGGGTGCTGGGAATAAAATTTGAGATTCGTGCAAGAGCAGTCCATGGTCTAAACTACTGACACATCTTTCTACCTCTGAAAACAATACTCTTAAATAGTGAGGTCAAATATATAATTCAAATGTAATACGAAGTCAAAGTTAAGTACTCAATTAAAACATAAAGAAAAGCAGGCCTGGTGTGGTGGTGCACGCCTTTAATCCTCGCACTTGGGAGGAAGAGGCAGGTGGATCTCTGTGAGTTCAAGGCCAGCCTGGTCTACAGTGTGAGTTCCAGGACAGCTGGGGCTACAGGGAGACCCTGTAGAAAAAAAAAAAATAAAATAAAATAAAATAAAAAGATAAAGAAAAGCATGACTCCTTAAAAGAATGAAATTCTTTGAATCCTATAATTATTTGCAAAACTTGGGAAGATAAGTAAATTTATCAGCTTCAGATTGGAATAATTTATTTTTATTCCACAATAATAACAAAAACAAAAATTGTGAACACTTTGAAATATTGAGAAAGGCAAATGAGATAAGCAATTTGCCAAATATGATATTGATATAAAAATGATCTTTAAAGAAAATTTAAAATATTAATTATCTTGAAGACTAATTTACATATTTCCCAGTCATTAAAATGTATGATGATATTATGAAATAATATAATATCAGAAAGAATGGACTAAAAATAAAAGAATGGACTCTCCCATCTATACTTATATTTATGAGAAAACATATAAGAAAAATCTAAGTCTTTTTCTCAAACTTGTAAAGGAGTGATCACTGGAATATTGTTTACAACAGCCAAATTTGTATAGACTTAGTTAAAATAAGAAAATCAATGAACAAATGTATAACCATGTAGTTAATCATACACAGAACTAAAATCTATAAGATCTACAAGAATACCTAAACATGAAAATCAAAGGTCTATAAAACCCTCCTATTGGGCAGGAGGCAATAAAGTGAGATGGGAACTCAGGAAGGGGAGGGGATCTAAATACCATCAAATTATATTGTATAAAAATTTTGCCAGGCCTGATGGTGCTTGAAGACACCTTTAATCCTAGCACTTGGGAGGAAGAGGTAGGCTTATCTCTGTGAGTTCAAGGCCAGCCTGATCTACAGAGTGAGTTCCAGGCCAGCTGGGGCTATAGGGAATCCCTGTGTCAAAAAGAAAAAAAAAGTAAAAAATTTAGTTAATTAAAACATAAGTAAGCTTAAAGAAATAAGACATTGAGTTTCGAAATTCTCTGGAATACATTGTTTTCTGAAATATTCATATTTGAAAACTATGTAAATGCATGAAGAAAATGATTAAAATCAAATTTATTACAACAATTATATGAAAAAGTTAAAATGTAGTGTAATGTTTGGCTGGTTCTATTATCTTGTAGTATTTAAAAGTAAAAAGAAGAAAAATATTGGATATTCTGTTTGCATTTCCTACATTTGAAGGTTATTTTAAAGAAGATGATTTCTTCAGGAAGCAATAATTACAGTTATAAGAAAGCCAATTATCTACTGTGCATTTGCTGTTATATAAAGGTCTCTAAAAGCAATAAACACTTGCTTCCAGTTAATTTTAAAGGCCTTTGGTTCATTGTTAGTATTTAATTTCCAAAGTCATTTCCATGTTAATTAAAACCTTTTATATCTGCACTGAGGCATCCTATCACAAGAGGTTATTTTTTTTTTCTTTTTATCTAGGAAACATATCTAGCCTTTAGGAAATCTGAGGTATCCAATGGTGAGGCAGGTGGAAATATCAGACTCGTATACCAAAATTGGACTTCCTATGTTACCTCTGCAATTTAACTGTCCCCTCTGTTAAAGTGAATTACCAAAAAAATCATTAAACAATGGGTAAATTCAGAAAACAAAATCACATACTGTTTACAAACAGGTTTTACCCCTTCTTCTTATTTCCATTGTGTTTTCAGTGCAAAGAGATATTTAAAATTTTATATATACTTCCAGGTTAAAAATGAGACCAATAAACTTGTATCTAAAGATATTAATAAATTTTAACTTCTAATAGACATGCTATGTTATTATAATTAAGCAACAAATAGTTGAAGATATAAAAGAATAGATTAGTATGTCTCATTGATAAGAGTATTAGAATAATTAAGGAAATGTATGCATTGACAAATATTCTTTAATGTGAAAATAATCTAACAAGATGAAGAAATTTATAGTCATAATTATAATCATGAGAATTGTACTTTGCTACACAGTACCTGTATGTCCTTCAGCAACTGAGTAACTTTGGCAGAGTGTGATGATGCCCACCTTAAATCCCAGCACTTGGGAGTCAGAGGCAAGCAAATCATGGTGAGATGGAGGCCAACTTATCTTATGTAGTCAGTTCAGAGCCAGCTTCGAGATCCTGTGTTAAAGAACCAAGAAGAAAAACAAAACAACAACAGTAACAAAAATAATTCTATAACTCATTTAACCTTTCATTTATTTATTTATTTACAGGTAATATAAAACTACAATATTTCAAGGAATTATTGGTTTCATGAAATAAGAGTAATGTACATAGGAAAATTTTTGAAATAATAGTGATATTGATAACTATAGTTACTATTTTTTTAATTGTTATCTAAGGAAATAGTCAAAATAGACTGATTGCATCCTATGCACTATATGAGGTTCACTACTGAAATATAAACTCAGTTAAGCTGGGCGTGGTGGTGCACGCCTTTAATCCTAGCACTTGGGAGGCAGAGGCAGGCGGATCTTTGTGAGTTCAAGACAAGCCTGGTCTACGGAGTGAGTTCCAGGACAGCTGGGGCTACAGGGAGACCCTGTATCGTAAAGAAGAAGAAGAAGAAGAACAACAACAACAACAACAAAATGAAGTCACTTAAATAGAATTGCTTGCAGGTAAAGAAGAAAACACTACTTTACATTCCTATGTTACATAGCAAGTTGATGAGTAACATCAGATGTTATACTTACTAAAAAAGAAACGGAGAAAAAAAGAGAAATAAGAGGAATTATCCATTTTGCTTTCTAAGGAGAGATTTGGTGCTAGGATCCACAAATGAGGGACACCACACTTCCCTTGTTTTTTCTGGGACTGCATTACTTCACTTACCATAGTGACTTCCAGTTCCATCCATTTACTTGCAAAATTCATGATACAATCTTTCTTTACCACTGAATAGAATTCCATTGTGTAGTGTACCACATTTTCTTTATCTACTTCTAGGCTGAGGGACACTGGTGTTGCTTCCAGCTCTTTGCTATTATGAAGAGAGCTGCAAACATAGATGTGGGTGTATCTCTGCAATAGGATGAGTTTTGTGGGTACATACCAAAGAGTGGTATGACTGAGTCATGTGGTAGGCTCATTGTGAGTCTATTTTTATAGGTCATAGACTTATTCTTTTAATATTATACTTTCTTTTTGGTCTTTTCAAGACAGGGTCTCCCTGTAGCCCCAGCTGTCCTGGAACTCACTCTGTAGACCAGGCTGGCCTTGAACTCACAAAGATCCACCTGCCTCTGCCTCCCAAGTG
>VZQC01013519.1:0-28611 GCA_009823505.1 Rhizomys pruinosus
GGATCTCTGGATGCCCTCGCAGAAATGCTTGAGCAATGGCCAAATGGGCTCCCTTTACCGGCAGGCAGCTGAGGGAGGGTCTGGGGTAGCGCTGATGGTTTGCTGGGGTCATGAGCTGCTGCGGTTGGAGAAGGGTGTCTGTGTTTCAGACATGAAATGAACCCCTTAGACTCATGAGCTTGAACACATGGTCCCCAGTGGGTGATGCCATTTGGGACAGCTATGAAACCTATGAAGCCCTGATGGATGAACTAAGTCATGGGGGCCTACTTGGAGATTTTATAGTCTGTCCCCACCTGCTCTTCTTTCTTGTTTCCTGAGTGTGGGTGCTGTATGCTCAGTCATCTTCCTGCTCTGCCATGTTTTCCCAGCTGATGTCCTTGGTTCTGTCCATGATAGTCTCTTTCCTTTTGAAACTATAAGCTAAAATGAACTCCTTACATTCTTAAATTGTTTTTGCCAGGGTGCTTTATCACAGCAACTGAAAGGAAACTAATACCAAGGGAATCAGTGAAACATCATCCATGTCCTCCATGAATCTTGGCTGCAGCAGGAACCAAGACCAGCTGAAAGTCACATAAGTTAAGTTTAAAAACGTAAAGAAAGATGACATCATGAACTTTGCAGGTAAATGGATAGAACTCAAACCCATTATGCTAAGTGAAATAACACAGTCCCCCCAAAATAAATGTGGAATGGTTCCCCTCATTTGTGGATGCTAGTACCAAATCCCCCAGTTGAAAGGCAAGCAGAGCATCGTTATTGTTATATTTCTTTTTATCTGAAAGCAACACTGCTGTTGTAATATGAATCTTTTAATGGGACCTAGAAGTAACTTACCACTTATTTTCAGACATTGTAATTACTGCATACCAGTGGAAGGTATGCATTCATATCTTAGAATGATATAATATTAAAGAGAAAAATGTGAATTTCTAAACATATTTTGGAATTAACATACAGTTTATTTCTGAAGGACATAATTCTGGTACATATGTGACCTTTATATAAGTATATTTTGGAACAATACAAATGGGAGGGAACAATAACAACATAAGGACTGGGTCAAAGAACTGATCGATACAGTTAACCTCTGCCCAAAAGAATAAACCTCTGCAGAGGAAAAACTTTAAAAAGACTGAGAGAAAGATGCAGGACATGTATGGCAGAATGCATGAACTGGGGTGGTGTCAGGAGCAGGGAAAAGGGAGTGTGTCTAAATTGAACTGAAATACACAAAACATCAATAAAAATATAAAAAAAAATTCATATTAAAAAAAAGGCAGCCTGGTTTCGAGGCAGTTAAGTCAGGGCCAGATGCTGAGGACGTGTGAGAGTGACTCAGGAGGCCGAGCACTGTGAGCTCTGTGAGCTCATCCTGGAAACAGTTCTGTGAATGTAGGTGCCTATTTCTTAGTGGCAGTTGTGACTGGTGCATCAGTAAGGTCACCGGCAGAATGAAAGGGGAAACAAGAAACACTGAGAAACTGCCCCACAGCAAAAGCAGCTTGTTGTTTAACGATGGCCAGGACCCATCCTATGCGAACAATCTGGACATAAATCATGAAACACAGACCCTTCTGTGGGCAGCTAAGGAAGTCATACAGCAGAGACGTTGAAAGTTGACTGTGTGAAGGGAAAGATAAGCCAGCAAGTTAGTGTGATCTCCTAGAAAGATGGCCACTCATTGGAGCGTAGCTGTCACAGAAAATTTTCTTCCTGGGGGTAATGCGCCCAGGCGTGTGGGTTGGCTTGGTGCAGCGCCCAGACTGCTGCTCCTGTGGTCCCAAAGACAAATGGAGAAAACTCTCCAAAAGACTGTTTCCAGGAGACTAGCGAGTTTAATGGGCTTTCTCACAGAGCAAGTGCATGAGGGGGTCACTTACAGGAGTTTTGGTGTTCTCCCTGCTACGTGTTTGCCCCAGACCCCCACACAAGATGTCGCTGGATACTTGGCTCCACCCTTCCTTCAGAAGAACCAACTCTGGGAGACATTTATTGTTCAGGGCCAGTCCATTTAGAAGACTGTCCATGCCACAATGGAGCACACACTGTACCTTCACAAATCAGGAGGGTTTGCAGACAGAAATCTCTAATGTGGGGCTGGAGAGATGGCTCAGCAGTTAAGAGCACCGACTGCTGTTGCAGAGGACCTGGGTTCAATCCCCAGCACCCACATGGCAACTAAGAACTGTCTTTAACTCCAGTTCCAGGGGAATCCGACTCCCTCTTCTGACCTCCGCAGCATTGTACAACACAGGTGCACAAACCTACATGCAGACAGTACACTCATACACATAAAAAATAATTAAAAAATTAAAAAAGAAATCTCTAATGAAAGGAATGTAATTTAAGTCACATAGATAACCACATTCCATGATAAAAATAAAATATAAGCTGAATGTGGAGTGTTATCAAGTAGTGATATTAACACCAAAAAGAGACTGGTAAGATTAATAACAGTATAATAATTTATATATATTTTTTTTCTTAATTTTTTATTTGACCATTAAGTACACAGAGGCAATAAACATAAGGAATGTGTCTATATAAACTCAATTAACTAATATCTGAGTCCAGTTTTTGTACAACCCAGGGTCCCCAAGTTCAGTTGAAGAGGTTTGCTTACACAAACATATTGATCAAATAAAAAAATAACCAGTCCATTTTTGCTGTGATCTCACAACTCACTGCCTCCCACACTGACCACTACAATCTGACGTGCCACCCTCTTCCAGGAGAGTCCCTGGGCTTTGGAGGAGAGGGTGAGAGAGAGTGAGAGATAGAAGATCATTTTTTTGTTTTTCTCTGAGGTGACACATCAAACTCTTGGGACTGTCCAAGTTCTATTTGCAAGGCACTGGTGGGTCACTTAGCAGTATCCTTTTAATTCTAGTAAAAAAAAAACCCACAAACAGTAACAAAACTTAAAGATTATAACAAGTTACACTACGGGCACAAATACATGCTTGGATAATATCATGGGCTGAGGCATTATAAATCCTTGACAAATGGATGGAAATAGCTTTCTAATGTGGTTAATAAAGTCTCCTGACACAAGGAGGCACCGAGGCTACAGTGTCAGCCATGCGGTCCTAACTCCTGAGGGAGCTGGCCATAGAAGGAATTCTTTTTTCTTTCCAGGTGTACATTTACCATACTGCTGCTATTACACTACATCTTCTTTGACATGTAAAAGTATAGCATGAAAAGTCTGTAGTAAAAAAAACAAAACAAGAACAAAAAAAAAAACCCTTCTTTCCAGCAGTTTGCATAGTGCTCTCTGGCACCATGAAAGTCAGCTGTTGATTGCAGTGCGGGGGTGGGGGGTGTCTCAGCATAATTTTTTCTCATGCTCATATCATGCTGTATCTTCAGCAGTAGGGTCTGACTGCTCATTTATGTGCACCCAAAGTTGTAGGTAAATGGCCTTTTTTTGAGGGGAGGGGGTCTTTTAAAGCCTCCTTGGCCAAAAGCTCCTGGTAGGGCAGCCCACATATAGCACTGAAGTCTTTATCTACCAATGCTTTTTGTTTAACTGTAGGGCAAAATTACATCCTGGAGGGAGGAAGTATATTTCTTCCCCCTCTGTTTTTATAAATGTCACTACAATCAGAGAAGCCTCTCTTGTTTCCCATACTCTTATATCCTGATTTATAGTTTTCCTGAAGGCAGGAGTTGTATAACATACCTATAAACAGGAACAAAGATGAGGTTTACCACACCCATCAGACTGTCTCCTTCTGGACTGTATACCACTGGTTCAAGGAGGTAGTACCCAGCTTTTCCTAAGCCAAATTATCTTGTTATGGGGAAAAGAAAAATCAAAGTTATCAATAGTATCATACAGGGAAACATGGAGAATATTTGTGTCCATTTAATCTAATAGCTGTAACTGGGACTCCTGTACAAGTCAAAAGTGGATTGAAAATTAACAACAATTCTGTATTCCTAATTAGCTTAAGCATGATACTATTTTCTATTCTGGAGATAGCCATCTGTTTTAGTCTTATACAGGAGGCTTTTAGTTAATGTCATGAGACTTAATAACATGTACTAAGAGATTTGTCCCTAGTTATTAAATTTATGAAATATTCAATATTTTTAGATAGATAGACTAGCTGGAACAGTTATTTTAAATATATCACTATAAAGTATAAACTTTGAGATGTCCTTGCAATCTTGGGGCAGGTTCTAAATGATCAATTCTCTCCAGATGTTCAGAGATGTTTTAGATAGGTTTGGCAAAAATCTTGTCTATTTTAGCTAGTGGTCAAATATCTTACATATAAAACATAAATAAATGCAGATAGGAATAGCTCCCTGGAGAGAAATAATCATTCTTTTGAATTAATTATTATCTTTAAGGATCAAGAACTCTATTGTGATTTAACAATCTTAGCATACAGGACTATTTATTTATCAGTGAGTAGATTACCAAAAACCTTGCTTCAAGTTTCAAAGAAGTGTAACCAGTAAGTAGGGAGAGGCCATATGCACCTGGTAAAAATTAAATTGATGTTATGTCTTTGTGATCCCATTAGTTATTTTTAATATGGACATTATATACTATGACAGAAGTGGCAATAAATTTTGATGAAATTAGTTCATCCCTTAACTGTTCTCACTTTTACAATGTCTAAAATCTTAGTTGTGACAAATATATATATATATATATATATATATATATATATATGTGTGTGTGTATGTATATTTCAGGGTATATCTATGGCAATAACAATTATTTGATGTTATCTCTATTGACTGATTACTGTTTTTAATTTTCATTTAGAGATTTGGTGTGAGAAACCACAAAAGAAAGATAATATCTGTCACTTGTTTTTCTGAGACCATGTCACCTCACTCAGCTCCATCCATTTGCCTACAAAATTCAAGAAGTCATCCTTTTTAACTGCTGCATAGAACTCCATTGTACAAATATACCACATCTTCATTATCCACTCAACAGTTGAGAGACATGTGCACTGCTTCCAGCTCTTTGCTATTGTGAAAAGAGCAGCAATAAACATGGTTGTGCATGGATGCTTATGTACGCATAACCGCATATATGAATATGTTCGCATGGAGAGGGATGCATATGGAAAGAACCAGAAACCAACACAGAAAGACTGCATCAGAAAACGGACTGAAAAATGGTGAATTGGAAAGGGGGAGGGGTGGGGAGGAACATGGGTGTATACTCGATTAATGCATTTTAATTGATTTGAGTTCAACACAGTACCCAGTTTGCCTAGACACTGTTTACAGAATACATGGTGTTTTAGGACTAGTAAAAGTAAATAGTAATATGTGTATATTAAACAACATTGGTTTTACAGACTCTGATAAAAACGGTAATGCATTGAGTTAAATGGAGATATAATCACTGTGTCCACATTTGTTTTACATAAAATCTGTAGAGCAATAACTTTGGGATTGGCACATATAAATGTTCTCTATAATTTCTCTGTTGTACAGTTTCACCTTGTAGCATCTCTTTAAGATGATTTAATGTAAAAATTGATTTGCTTCCAAGTTAATCAATATAAGTCACCCAAAATGACATGGGTGAATTTGATGAAAATCTGTGCCTTGATTCACCCTATAGTTATGTGTAATACAACTGTCTCGGGAGACTCATGGGTTAAAAAAAAGGGGGGGATACAGATAAGACATGAAACCGTTTTCATCAAAAACCTTGCAATTCAAATCTTAAACTAACTATATGGGAAAAGATTTGTGCGGTTTCAACAGGACAAAATGTCACCAACTTAACGGCTGAGAAAGAAAAGATAGAGCTTTGCATTTGAGTAGGATGTACCAGAAAGCGCCAACTGAAAGGTTGACCCGTCTGAATAGGAGAAGGAAGAAAACCTCAGATGGCCATAAACATCGAACCCCTCTGGGATCCTACATGTAACAACTATTTATAATGAGTCCTAAGGAAACTTACCTTCTAGGTGCTGCAAAGGTTTTGATATGAGAGATTTCTTGCCTCCCCCCCAAGAACAAGGAGAAATATGATCGATGATGAGGTCGCTCTCCAACTGTAAATTGGAGACAACTATTTATAGAGGTAATCTCTTATAAAACGGTAAAATTGCCTTCATAATTGACTAATAGACATAGAGAACTGTGAAAAGGATTATCTCTGTTCAGAACAAATATAATACTAAAGCCTTAAGCTATGCACTTAAGCAAAATATATTAATACAGGAGCTCTGACATCAGCAATGGATTATTCTATCAGGGAGATGTTGGCAGGGGATCCAAGGCCCAACAAAGGTAAAGGCTCCTTGCCTCTAAACTGGGATACCTGCAAGAAAAAGGCGATAAGTAACCCCTGCTGCCAAAGACCTGACGTTAACATGGGAAAGATGTATTGAGACCACACATCAAGTGTACAGATGGCCCTGGAACACAAGAGAGTGTTTACCAAAGGCCACTAAACCAAAAGCAAATATGGGTCCCTGGAGTCAAGACAAGACTCCACCATCAGCACCAGCTTACACCTCACCTGCCCTGGAAATACTGTGCAGCAGAGGCACCATATGCCTGTAATCCCAAATCTATTGGCTATGGCTCTCTCCTTGGAGGAATAACCCATGGCTGATGCCACAAGCTTAATCCTCTATGGTTAGAGTTATAAGCCAGAGTAAACCCTGTCATATTTAACAGGAAAAATGAATCCATGGATTAACATATCATCCAAACATATGTGTCTATACCAAAGTCCCTACCATAACAATTAGTGCGTTTAAATAAACCTATAATCGGGGCTGGAGCGATGGCCTAGCGGTTAAGAGCGCCGACCGCTCTTGCAGAGGACCCGGGTTTCGATCCAGCACCCACATGGCGGCCGAGAGCCGCTGAAACTCCAATTCCAGCAGAACTCCAGTTCCAGGGGAAGTCCACGCCCTCTCTGACCTCCGCGCATTGCACGTCACGGGTGCACAGACTTGCATGCACACAAAGTACATTCATACACATACAGAAATAAAATAAAGAAGAAAAATTAAAAAAAATAACCTAATATCTCTATGCTTGTGCTTCATTAGTAGGATAGAAAGGTTATTCCTGGACAAAACTGTCAGCCCATGAAAGGAACAGCCAGAATTGACCAGAGTCCAAGACAGTTAGCTCCAGAAATAGACTGTTTGCTTCTCATCCACCTGTGCCGCTTTTCTAAGCCTAGGGAACAATCTGTGGAAGAGGGGGCGGGGTAGAAGGTAAGGGCTGCAATTGGGGTGAAGGGTGAAACTACAGCAATGTAGTCTGGACACTCATTTATCAACTTGATTGAACATACAAACCCCCCAGCTGGATGATGGGCCTGGGCTGTGTGGGTTTGGGCACAACAGCCTGCAGATTGGTTTTGCATGAAGGATGCTTGTACTCGTGGATTATCACTTATAGCTAAAAAAAAAAACTGAGAGAAAGATGCGGGACATTTTATGGCAGAATGCATGACTGGGATGGGGTGGGGGTGGGGGGGAAGGAAAAGGGAAATTGGCCTGAACTGAATTGGAAAATAATGTATGAAATGCACAAAGCATCAATAAAAAAATGGTGAAAAAAAAAAAAAAAAAAAAAAAAAAAAAAAGACAGTGCATGGTGGCTCATGCTTTAAATCCCACCACTGGGCAGCAGAGGTAGGTGGATCTCTGTAAATTAAAAAAATGTAACTAAATGCCAAATGAATGATGCCCAGGCCCAGAGGGTTATGCACGGCAGCAATTGGCTATAAAATGATTTTCGAAAGAGCATTGGACAACAACCATTACTCTTAAATTATGTAGAAGGAAGCCAACGGAGGGACTCGCCCAGATGAACCTTCAGAAGACCAGCAATTAGCTATCTACAAAACCAGGGAAGAGACACCAAAAAGAGAACTGATAGACCCATCCCCTAAGGAACAACAGATGCCAAATAGCGAAACTAGAATTCGGCAATACCGCAATACAGACTCACATCAAGGAAATTGCTCCACCATGACCAAGTGGATTCGATATACCAGAGATGGCAGGGATGGCAACATGGAAAAATCGAATAAACATCGATCAACAATTAGATAGGACTGAAGGACAAAAGCCACACCAACATACTGCCAATTGATGCGGAGAAAAGCCGTGACAAAAGCCAGCATAACCCTTGCATGTTTAAAAAGGTCCTGGAGGGAATTGGTCTTGGAGGGATCATTCCTCAAGTGTAAACAAAAGCCACATACAGGAAACCACACACAATATCATCGGCTAAATGGGGAGAATGAAAGAAGCATCCCCGTAAAGAGGAGACTCAGCAAGAGTGCCCCTTGTCAACACTCCTTTTCATAGAGTGCTGGAAACCCTTGCTAGGGCAATAAGGCAAGAAAAGGGATGAAGAAAAAGGAATTGCAATGGGAAAAGAGGAAGTCAGCAAGTTCCCTTTTGCTGCGATGAATTATTTCTACCTAGGGTGCAAGAACTACTCACCGAGAAAACTCCTAGAAATGATTAAGAGTTTTGGTAAAGTGCAGGATAAAATAAAGTCTAGAAAAATCAGTGCCTTTCTTGTGACACCAACCAACAAGCAACTGAAGAAGGACTACAAGAGACGTTCCCACTCACAAAGCCCTCAAAAACAATAAAATACCAGGAACAAACCTAACCAAAGACACCAAGGAGCTCTACAACAAAAAGTTTGAAAACCTCCGAAAAAGGAAAGTTGAGGAGAACATCCAGAAGATGGACAAGTCTCCCATGCTCCAGTGAAATGGGAAAATAAATAAAGTAAAAGTGTCCATCCTACCCAAAAAACTAAGTTACAGAGTTATGCAATCCCCAACAAAATCCCCAGAGGTTCTTCACAGGCTTGAAAAAAAATCCTCATTTCATTTGGAAAAACAAAGTACCCCGAATAGTCAAACAACCCTGAGCTAAAAGAGGTCAATAAGGGGGGATCGCTCTATACCAAACATCAAAATTGAATACTACAGGGCGATAACTCATAAAGACAGCTTGGTACGATGGCACAAAAACAGACAGTAGAACAATTTGAACAAATAGTGGAAATGAGTACCAACCGGAGGCTACAACAATTTCCAGGCCCCTCATTGACAAGGGGCCAAAGAGAGACACAATGGAGGAAAGACATGCAATCTTAGCAGTGGTGTTGGGAAAAAACTGGATCAACACTATGCAGAAGAATGAAATTAAACCCTACCTCTCACCTGTAGCAAAAGTCAACTCCAGATTGACCAAAATACCTCAGATGTGAAACGAGACCCAAAATCTGGAGGGTGATAGAAGGAGAGCAATTGCTTGAGCGAACAAGAGAAGAGGGGGACAGAAGAGGAATAGGATGAGGATAACCATACTTCCTAAATCAGACAGCAGCTGTCACAAGAAACAGATCACACATTGACAAATGGGGACCATCATTAAACTCAAATAGCTTCTGTACATCAAAAGAAACATCAAGGAAGTGAAGAGAAACCCACGAGTGGGAGAAAACCTTCACTGCAGATATCATCGACAAAGCATTAATTTCCAAGTATACAAGCTACTCAAAAACAAAGAAGAAATAAAAACAAATGAACACTCAAAAGATGAGCAAAGAATTTGAAATAGAGACTCGCAAGGAGGAATTCGAGTGGCCGAGAAACATTTAAGAAGTGGTCAACATCTCTGAGAATGTAAGAAATTGCAAATTAAAACCAACTTTGGAGATATCACCTATACTCTCAATAAGAATGGCTAGGATTCAGGAACACGAAGATACCAAGTGCTGGAGAGGTGCTGGGGAAAGGGGAACACTCATCCCTTCTGGTGGGGGATGGTAAACTTGAACAGCCACTATGGAAAGCAGGTGTGAGAACACTTAGAAACTCAAAAAAGGACCTTCCATTTGACCCAGTCATACCATCCTGGGTATATAACCCACAAGACACATCTTACTGCAAGAATACATGCACAGCTATGTGTTATTGCAGCCTTCTGTTTCAACAATTAGCAAAAAGCTGGAACATGCCCAAATGCCCCTCCACTTGACTGAGTGGATAGAGGGAAATGTGGTACATGTATACAATGAGTTTTTGCAGCGAGTAAAGAAGACAACATCATGACTTTTGCAGGTAAATGATGGAGCTAGAAGACAAGTATGTTAAGTGAATGAACCAATCCAGAAAACACACGACAAATGGTGTCCCCTCATATGGAGATGCTAGTACCAACAACGCAGATATTAAATTGTTTGCCAGGAGAGGATGATAAAAAAGACACAACAGAAAGACTGCATCAGAAAACGGACTGAAATAATGGTGAATTGGAAATGGGGGAGGGGTGGGATGAGGGAAAGCGGGGTATAGCTCGATTAATGCATGTTTAATTGATGTGAGTTCAACAAGTACCCAGGTTTTTCCCTAGACCTGTTTACAGAATACATGTGTTTTAGGATATTAAAAGTAAATATGTGTATATGTGTATATAACAACATTGGTTTACAGACTCTGATAAAACGGTAATGCATCTTGAGTTAAATGGAGATATAATTCACTGTTGCCACAATTTGTTTTACATAAAAATCTGTAGACAATAACGTTGGAGATTGGCACATAAATGTTCTCTATAATTTCTCTGTTTGTACAGGTTTCACTTGTAGCATTGCTCTTTAAGATGAAATGTAAAATATGTGTTTGCTTTGCCCAATTAATCAGATATAGTCACCCAAAATTGACATGGGATTTGATGAACTTCCTTGATTCACCCTATAGTTAGTGTGTAATACAACTGGCTTCTGGAGACTCATGGGTTAAAAAAAGGGGGGGATCAGATAGATATGAAACCGTTTCATCAAAAAGCCTTGCAATTCAAATCTTAAAACTAACTAAGGGAAAATGATTTGTGGGTTTCAACAGGCAAAATTGTCACCAACTTAACGGCTGAAAGAAAAGATAGAGCTTTGCATTGAGTAGATGTACTAGAAATGTCGCAACTGAAAGGTTGCGCCTGTTGTAATAGAAAAGGAAGAAAACTCAGATTGGCCATTAAACATCGAACCCCTCTGGGATCCTACATGTAACAACTATTTATAAATGAGTCCGCTAAGAAACTTTACCTCTAGGTGCTGCAAAGGTTTGATATGAGAGATTTTCTTGCCTCCCCCCAAGTAACAAGGAGAAATATGATCATGATGAGGTCGCTCTCCAACGTGTAAATTGGAGACAACTATTATAGAGGTAATCGTCTTATAAAACGGTAAAATTGCCTGCTATAATTGACTATAGACATAAGAACTGTGAAAAGGATATTCTCTGTTCAGAACAAATATAATACTAAAGCCTTAAGCTAATGCACTTAAGCAAAATATATTAATACAGGAGCTCTGACATCAGCATGGAATTTATTCTATCAGGGAGATGGGGGCCAGGGGATCCAAGGCCCCACAAAAAGGAAAGGCTCCTTGCCTCCAAAACTGGGATATCCTGCAAGAGAGGCGATAAGCCCCCTGCTGCCAAAGAACCTGACGTTAAAATGGGAAAGATGTATTGAGACACACATTCAAGTGTACAGATGGCCCCTAGAATACACAAAGAGTGTTACCAAGGCCATTAAACCAAAAAGCAATATATGGTCTCCTTGAGTCAAGCAAGACTCCACCATCAGCAAAAGTACCAGCTACACCTCACAGCGCCCTGGAAATACTGTGGCAGCAGAGTCAAGCCAAATGCCTGTATATCCCAAATCTAAATTGGCTATTGGCTCTCTCCTTGGAGGAATAACCCATGGCTGATGCCACAAGCTTACATCCTCTACTTTAGGAGTTAAGACCCTGTCATATTTAACAGGAAAAAATGTAATTCCATGGATTAACATATCATCCAAACATATGTGTCTATACCAAAGTAACCTACCATACTATTAGTGCTGTTTAAATATACACTATAATCGGGGCTGGAGCGATGGGCCTAAGCGGTTAAGAGCGCCGACCGCTCTTGCAGAGGACCCGGGTTCGATCCCCAGCAACCCACATGCGGCCGAGAGCTCTGAAACTCCAATTCCAGGAAACCCTCAGGTGTTCCAGGGGGAGTCCGACGCCCTCTTCTGGACCTCCGCGGCATTGCAACGTCACGGGCACAGACTTGCATGCACACAATACATTCATACACATACAGAAATAAATAAAAAGAAAAATTAAAAAAAAAAATACTATATATCTAATTGCTTGTGGCTTCATTAGAAGGAGAGAAAGGTTATTCCTGGACAAACTGTCAGCCCCATGAAGGAAACAGCCAGAATTGACCAGAGTCCAAGACAGTAGCTCCAGATAAAGTAAGACTGTTTGCTTCTCATCCACCTGTGTGCCGCTTTTCTAAGCCTAGGGAACAAATCGTGGAAGAGGGAGCGTGGTAGAATGGTAAGGGTGCAATTGGGGGTGAATGGTGAAACTACAGCAATGTAGTCGGCACACTCATTTGATCAACTTGATGAAACATACAACCCTCACCACCCCCACTGGATGGTGGGGCTGTGGGGGTTTGGGCACAACAGCCTGCAGATTGGTTTTGCATGAAGGATGCTTGTACTCGTGGATTATCACTTATAGCTAAAAAAAAAAACTGAGAGAAAGATGCAGGACAGTTATGGCAGAATGCATGATCTGGGATGGGGTGGGGGTGGGGGGGAAGGAAAAGGGAAATGTGCCTGAACTGAATTGGAAAATAATGTATGAAATGCACAAAGCATCAATAAAAAAATGTTATAAAAAAAAGGGTGGTATTTAACCATGTAATCAAGACAGTGCATGGTGGCTCATGCTTTTAATCCCACCACTGGGGCAGCAGAGGTAGGTGGATCTCTGTAAATTAAAAAAATGTAACTAAATGCCAAAATGAATAGCTCCCTGGAATAGAAATAATCATTCCTTTGAATAAACTACTATCCTTGAGGATCAAGAACCATATGGTGATTTAACAATATAAGCATACATGGCCATTTATTTATCAGTGAGTAGGTCACCAAAACCCTTGCTTCAAGTTTCAAAGGAGTGTAACCAGTAAGTAGGAAGAGGCCGTATGTAGTTAGTAGAATATTGAAGTGATATTCTATTTTCGTGATTCCATTAATTAGCTTTAATATAGACATTAATACGAGTGGCCATAACTTTTGTTGAAGCTAGTTCATCCCTTAACTGTTCTCATCTTTACAATGTCTTAAACCTTAGATGTGAAAAAATAGATATATTTCAAGGTATATCTATGGCAATAACAATCATTTTGATGTTATCTTTATTGACTGGTTACCCAATTTAATTTACATATAGAGATTTGGTGTTAGAAACCACAAATAAGGGATAACATATGTAGTTTGCTTTTATGAGACTGTGTCACCTCACTCAGCATAACCATCTCCAGTCCCATCCATTTGCATACAAAATTTATGAAGTCATCCTTTTCCACTGTTGCATAGAACTCCATTGTATAAATACACCACATCATCATTATCCACTCATCAGTTGAAGGGCACGAGTTGCTTCCAACTCTTTGCTATTGTGAAAAGAGCAGCCATAAACATGGCTGTGCATGTGTCTCCACTATAGGATGCATCCTTTGGGCATATACCTAGGAGTGGTATAATTGGGTAACATGGTGGGTTCATTTTTAGTCTTTTAAGTATTCTCCAGACTGCCTTCCATAGGGGCTGCATGAGTTTGCAATCCCACCCCCGATGAGTATGTGTTCCCCTTTCTCCACACCCTCACCAGTGTAAGATGAAAACCTAATGTGGGTTTGATTTGCATTTCCTTAAACACTAAGGAAATTGAATGGTTTTAAGGGGTTTCCGAGCCATCTCAAGTTCTTCTGTTAAGTTTCTATTCAGATCGTTAGCCCTTCTTTTAATTGGATCTTTTATTTTCTTGGATCTTTGTTTTTTGAGTAGTTTATAACTTTGGATGTCAAACCTCTGTCAGATGTGTCACTGGTGACAATTTCCTCCCACTCTGTGGGTTTTCTCATCACTTCTTTGATTATTTCTTTTGCTATAAAGAAGATTTTTAATTTAATAAGGTCCCACTTGTTGACTGTGGACCTTAGTTCCTGTGCAATTGTTGTCTGGTTTAGAAAGTCTTTTCCTGTATCTATATGTTGTAGGTTGCTGCCTATATTACCTTTCAATATATTCAGAGCTTCGGGTTTCACATTGAGGTCTTGGATCCATTTAGAGTTGACTTTCATGCAAGGTGGAGGACAGGGGTTTAGTTTCATTGTTGCACAAGTGGTGATCCAATTTTACCAGCACCACTTGCTGAAGATGCTACCCTTCTGCCATTGAGTGTTTTTGACTCATCTATCAAATAAAAGGTGACTGAAATTGTATGTATTGTATGTATTCATGTTTTGGTCTGTGATTTTATTCTATTTTTATGCCAGTACCATGTTGTTTTTATAACTATAGCTCTGTAGTGGAGATGGTATAGTAATTCCCCCTGCATTACTTTTTTTTTGCTCAGGGTTGCTTTGGCTATCCAAGGTCTTTTGTTTTTCCATATGAATTTTAGAATTTTTTTTCTAATTTGGTGAAAAAAGTCATGGAGATTTTGATAGGGGTCACATTGAATATTAATTTGGGAAGAATGGTCATTTTTACTATATTAATTCTTCCAATCTGTGAACATGGGAGGTCCTTCCATCTTCCAATGTCTTCCTCAATTTCCTTCCTTAAACTTAAAGTTTTCAATGTAAAAATATTTAGTATCTTTGGTCAAGTTTATTCCAAGATATTTTTTGAGGCTATTGTAAATGGAAGGGTTTCCATGAACTCCTTCTCCAATTACTTATTTTTGGAGATTAATTTTGTAACCTGCAACTTTACTGAAACTGTTAATCATTTCTAGGAATTTTCTAGCAGAATTTGGGGGATCTCTTAGGTATAATATCATGTCATCTGCAAAAAAAGGGTTAGTTTGACCTCTTTTCTGATTAGTAATCGTTTAATCTCCTCTTGTCTTATTGCTCTAGCAAGGGTTTCAAGCTCTATATTAAGAAGGAGGGAGAACCGGGCATGGTAGCGCACGCCTTTAATCCTAGCACTTGGGAAGCAGGGGTGGGCGGATCTTTGTGAGTTCAAGGCCAGCCTGGTCTACAGAACGAGTTCCAGGACAGCTGGGGCTACAGGGAGACCCTGTCTCAAAAAGACAAAAAAAAAAAAAAAAAAAAAGGAGGAGGGAGATAGTGGGCAACATTGTCTGGTTCCTGACTTTAAGGGAATGCAAGTTTTTCTCCATTTAAGGTAATGTCTCTGTGTTTGTTGTACATAGCTTTAATTATGTTGAGGAATGTTCCCTCCAGTCTAATTCCCTCTAGGACTTTAAACATGAAGTCATGTTGTATTTTTTCAAAAGCCTTTTCTGCATCAATTGAGATGATCATGTGGTTTTCATCTTTGAGTCCATTTATATAATTTATGACATTAATTGATTTATGTATGATGAAACGTCCATCCCTGTATCTCTAGAATAAAACCTACTTGATGATGGAGACTAACCTTTTTGACGTGTACCTGTATGTGATTTCCAAGGATTTTGTTGAAAATTTTTGCATCTGTATTCATTAAGGATATGGGTCTGTAGTTTTCTTTTTTTGGTTGTATCTTTTCCTGGTTTTGGTATTAAAGTGATGCTGGCTTCATAGAAGGAATTTGGGAAGATACCCTCTGCTTCTATCCTTTTAAATAACTTAGGTAATATTGATTATAGGTCCTCTTTAAATGTCTGATAAAATTCTGCTGTAAATCCATCCAAGCCTGGGTTTTTTTTAGTTGGGAGGCTTTGTATTACTGATTCCATTTCTTCATATGTTATGGGTCTGTTTGAACAGTTAACCTCTTCTTGGTTGAGTTTTGGTGAGTCCCACGACACACCCATTTCATTTGACAAATTTAGCAGAGCATACATTTTTAAAATATTCCAGCATAATGTTCTGAATCTTTTTATTACCTATTGTAATGTTTCCCCTTCATCTCTAATTTTATTAATTTGGATTTTTCTTTCTTTCTTTTGGTTAGCTGGGCTATGGGGTCTGTCTCTCTTGTTTATTCTTTCAAAGAACCAGCTCTTAGAGTCATTGATTCTTTGTATATTTTTTGTTTCTATTTCATTAATCTCTGCTTTGATTTTTACTATTTCTTCTTGTCTTTTAGGTTTGGGAGTCTTTTGTTGTCTTTCAAGTGTTTTGAGTTGCAACATTAAGTCATTTGTTTGTGGCTTATTTATTTATTTTTAGTCTTTTTGAGACAGGGTTTCCCTTTAGTTCCAGCTGGCCTGGAGCTCATGATGTAAACCGGGCTGGCCTTGAACTCACAGATCCACTTCCCTCTGCATCCCAAGTATTGGGATTAAAGGCTTGTGCCACAACTCCCAGCTTTTTTTTTTTAATGTAGGAACTTAGAGCTATACATTTCCCTTTTGGGATTGCTTTTAAAATGTCCCAGCGGTTTTGTTGTGTTGCATTGTCATTTTTGTTTAATTCCAGTAATACTTTTATTTCATTCTTAATTTCTCCCTTGACCCATTGTTCAGGAGTGTATTGTTTAATCTCCAACAGTTCCTGTATTTAGTAGGGCTTCTTTTGGTGTTAATATTAAGCTTTATTGTATAGAATACATGGAATTATTTCAATTTTTTTATTTGTTGAGATTTGTTCTATGTCCCAGTATGTGATCAATTTTGGAGAAGGTTCCATGGGGTGCTGAATAGAAAGTATATTCTTTGGTGTTGGGTGCAATACTTCGTAGAGGTCTATTAGGTTCATTTAGTGTATTGTTTTGTTCAGTTCAGATGTCTCTCTGTTTATTCTTTGCCCAGTTGACCTGTCTAATGACACAGTGAGGTATTGAAGTCCCCTACTACTAGCGTACTAGAGTCAATCTGTGCCTTAAAGTCCTGTAAAGGTGTGTTTATGAAGTTCGGTGCACCTGAGTTTGGTGCGTATAAATTAATGATTGTGATATCTTCTTGGTTTTAATTGTTCCTTTGATAAGAATGAAATAGCTCTCTTCTGATTAGTTTTAGTTTGAAGTCTATTTTATCTGATGGTAGAATAGCGACTCCTGCTTGTGTCTTAGTGTCATTTGCTTGTATTATTTTTTTTTTCTATCCTTTCACCTTGAGATAATGCCTATCTTTTTTTGGGGGGGGGCGGGTGTTTTTTGAGACAAGGTCTCCCTTTAGTCCTAGCTGGCCTGGAGCTCAATATGTAGACCAGGCTTGCCTTGAACTCACAGAGATCCACCTGCCTCTGCCTCCTGAGGGCTGGGATTAAAGGTATGCACCACCAAACCCAGCAATGCCTATCTTTAAAGATGAGATGAGTATATATCCTGGATTTTCCCATATCTGTGATTCACATATGCAGTGTGTTTAGAAATAGTGTCTTACTGAAATTTCTGGATAGTACCCAAGAGCAATAGCTAGTATTGTTAGAGGGTATATATGAAATCCTTGGGAAATATATATATATATATATATATATATATATATGTGTGTGTGTGTATTATATATGTATATGAGAATGAAATTCAATCCCTATCTTTCACTGGACACAAAACTCAACTGTAAACTGATCAAGGATTCAACATATGACCTGATACATTGAATTATATCATAAAGAGAAAGTTGGGAATGTGCTGGAACTTAAAGGCATAGAAGAGAACTTTCTGAACACTCTTCCAATAGTGCAGGCATTAAGACCAGCCTTCACAAATAGATCTCATAAAAGTAAAAAACTTTTGTATAGATAAAGACACCAGTGAAGACACAGCTTACAGTATTTGAAAAAAATTTACCATATATAAATATATATGTATGACTGAGGCTTAGGATCTATAATATATAAACTAAACATAATAAAAAGAACACAATTAAAATTGGGGCAAAGAACTAAACAGAGTTCTCAAAAGATGTAATGCAATTGTTAAATTTCCTTTAATTTTGAAAATCTTTAGTTTGAGGATTTGAAATTAAAATGGATTTCAGAGTAAGGTCCCATCCCCTCTCCTTGTGTGTCTACTTGTCTGAGACTATGAGAGCATGCCTGACTCGGCTTCTGGTGAGAAAGCTGCCCAAATTCCACAATTCACCCTCCTTTGGAAGCAAAGTCCATCACAGTGCTCCAGAGCTCAGGCTTCCCTGGCGGCTAGGAGGGTCTACACTTCCTTGTCCCATCAACTCTCCTAGTCCCTGTTCCTCTGAGACTGCATGGGAGCATCTGACACGGCCTCCAGGGTGAGCTGCCCAACCCTGCCACACGGCCTCCAGGGTGAGCTGCCCAACCCTGCCAGGCCCATGGCCCTGATTTGGGACCATCTGCCTTACCTCACCCTGATCCAGGGCTCAAGCTTCCCTACTGGCTAGTGGGGGCTGCATGTCCCTTTCCTATCTCCTCTCATTGGATCATGGCAGCATCCTTCTGAGGCCACTGAAGTGTGCCTAACTAGCCAGGGATGCCTCACCCTCCTAGAGAGCTCCTGAGCAGCCTATCTGGATCCATCTGCTCCCCATATATAAAACTCATATAAAAAAGAGAGAAACTTAAGCATAGATCAACTAACTTTTCATATCTGAAAAAAAAGCAACCAAGTTACACCAATAATACAGACAGAATCAAGCTTCAACTCAACAAAGGCAAACTTCAGTTTCATACTAGAATCGCAAACAACAAAAGAAATCCACATGTCAAGACCACAATGAAGAGATATTAATATGAAAAACCAAAATAATATATCCCCGCTGAACACCACCAGACCTGTAGAAGACTTCTACAATCAGAAGTTCCTAGAGGTAACCCAGGACACAGAATTTAAAAGAACATCCATAAATATATTCAAATAATTCAATGAATTTAAGGAACACACCAATGAACAACTCAAAGTTCTTAAAGAGGATGGGGATAAACTTCCAAGTGAATTCATGAGAGAAATATTGAAGAAAACTCAGGCTGAAATGAAGAAAGTGAAAGGCTCAATAAGCCAATTGGAAATGATTTGGAGAAAGTCTCACCAGTAGAATGAATGAACGGAAAACAGAATATCAAGACTGGAAGATAAAGTTCAAGTAATGAATATGAAAAATTAAGACTCACACAGGAGCTGGGCATGGTGATGCATGTCTTTAATCCCAGAACTCAGGAGGCAGAGGCAGGTGGATCTCTGTGAGTTCAATGCCAGCCTGGTCTCCACAGTGAGTTCCAGGACAGCTGGGGCTACAGGGAAACCCTGTCTCAAAAAGACCCCCCAAAATCACGTGGTCAGTCTCAATAGAAGCAAGATTCAACATCCTTTTATGTTAAAAGTTCTATAGGGAGATTGTACTGGAGGGAACATATATTGATACAGTTAAAGCTGTGTATAACAGACACACAGCCAACATCATTCTAAATGGGGAGAAGTGTGGAAGCATTCCCATTAAAATCAGGAAACAGTCAAGGGTATCTATCTGCTATCTCAATTCCTTTCCTTTTTCTTGTTTTCTTTTTTTGGTCTTTTTGAGACAGGGTCTCCCTTTTAGTCTCAGGTGGCCTGGAACTCACAAAGATCTACCTGCCTCTGCCTCCTGAGTAATAGGATTGAAGGCGTGAGCCACCACATCTGGCTCCATTCCTTTTCAATATAGTGCTTGAAACTTTTGCTAGAGTGTTGGCCAATACACCATCTAACTGAGTAATAAGGAGCAGGTTTTTTGCCCTGATTACCTGCAAAAGGCCAGGGGTTGATCTTACCCCTGTTCTTGGAAGGACAATCGACTCCCACCCCCTTGGAGAGAAGGTGTCACATTCCTGAACCTGTTATCTAAAGAGCACATCTTGGTTTTGAGAACCAACTGGAGCCTCTGGCTGTGTGTAAACACAGTCTGTATAGAAAGTACACCGTGCAAGACTCATCCTACCGCAGAGATAACTGCATAGCTGTTTACTGCAGCTCTCTTCACAACAGCAAAGAGCTGGAACCAACCCAAATGCCCCTCAACAGATGACTGGATAACAAAAATGTGGTACATCTACACAATGGAGTTCTGTGCAGCAGTAAAGAAAGATGACATCATGAGCTTTGTTGGTAAATGGATGGAACTCAAAAGCTATTATGCTATAAGTGAAGTAACACAGAGGCAAATGGCTTCCCTCATTTGTGGATGCTAACACCAAATCCTCAGTTGGCAGGCAAACTGAGCAACTTTATTATTATATCTCATTGTATCTGAAAGCAACTGTGCTATTCCAATGCAAATATCTTAATGGGCTCTAGAATTCACACATTGTAAGTACCATATATGGATGGAAGATATATATTCATATTCAAAAAAAAGAATGTAAAGTTACACATCTTTTTACCTGCACACAACTTTATTGTTAAAATGTGAATCTCTAAATGTGTTTAGGAATCAACCTACAGTTTTTTTCAGAATTTGTAATTCTGATTTATGTGTGGAGTGTATATATGCATATTTTGGAATAAAATGAAATAAAATTAAATTAAATTAAAAAAAAAGAAAGTACACTGTGAATTTCCCATGCACTCCCTAACCCCCATTCTTGCTAGAAGCCTGCCAAATGCCAGTATATAAGACGTTAATCTTCTGCAAATAAACAGTCTTGGTCTCTTGTAGCCCACTCCCAGGTCTTGACCTGCCGGGTTTACCTGCCTCCGAGTCCTCTTCTTCTCCTCTCTCCACCCCACCCCACCCCCACCTGCAGCTTGGCATGGAAGTGAAATGGCTTTACGTGCACAGAGAGGCTGGTGTCCCTCAAGGACACTGGGAACCCCAACCCACATGCATGGATACCCAGGAAACTCACTGCCCCACACAAGAGAGGAAATTGAGGGAGTACTAATTGGAAAAAAGAGGATCATATGATCCTAATTTGCTGATGATATGATACTACACATAAGTTACCCCCAAAATTACACCAGAAAGCTCCCACAAATGACACCAATTTCAGCAAAGTATAAAGTCACAAAATCAATTTTAAAAAATCAGTTGCCTTTCTACACACCAATAACAAATAACTGAAGAAAGAGTTTGTAGAAACCCTCAATAGCTTCAAAAAATACCTAAGATTGAACATGATGAAGGACATTAAAAGATCTCTACAATGAAAAGTTTAACTCTTTGAAGAAAGAGATCGAGGAAAACACCAGATGATGGAAGGATCTCCCATGCACATGAACTGGAAGAATTAATATTGTGACAGTGACCATCCTCCCAAGAGCAATGTATAGATTCAGTGCAATACCCATCAAAATCCCCATGACATTCTTCACAGAATTAGAGAAAAATCATTCCAAGATTCATATGGAATCACAAAGGACCCCTGGATAACCAAAGCTTTGGGGGATCTCAAACTATATTTTAGAGCTATAGTCATAAAACAGCATGGTATAGGCACAAAAACAAGCAAACATAGATCACTGGAAATAATTGAATACCCAAACATGAGTGCATACAATTTCAACCACATGTAGAAGAATAAAGTTAGACCCTTATTCTGTCACCCTGCACAAAGGTTGACTTCATATTCATCAAAGACCTCAGTGTGAAACCTGAAACTCTAAAACTGTTAGGAAAACATAGGCAGAATCCACAATATATGGGTGCAGCAAAGGAAGAAAGCATTGCTGCAAAAAATGTAGATCCAGAGGAAAATAAAGACAAGCAGCAACTGGGATATTTTCATAAAGAGTCTGGCAGCAGTTTGCCCACAGCCCAAATGCTTGCCTGATGCTAAGTTGAAAAGCAATGGACTAATGTCTTTGGTGGAGAATATTTCAAGACAGCCTAATGTAGAAATGGTGGCATATCTATTAATGGTGGATATTGTATAGATCTATAGTGAAGAAGAGCATATGGGGCCAAAAGAAATGCAGAATGTACAGTTTGGATCTGAAAATCGCACTAGGAAGATTAAAAGTGGGGCCAAGGCATGTGAAGGAGAGGTTCCTTTTGATAAGGAGATTAAAGTGATTAAGGAGAGGCCTGGCTATTTACAAGAAAACAATGGAAAAATTGAGATTAAAGTGGTTAAGGAGAGGCCTAGCTATTTACAAGTAAACAACATAAATAGTACCTTCAGGGCAAGACCACAACCAGCTAATCCTCCAACTTATGAAAGGGTTTTCTGCTCCAACAAGTTCAGGGCAGAGAAAAGTTGCAAATGTGGTTGAAATAGGCCAGGGTCCATCCCAAACTTGCAGCCAAACTTGGCAGTTTAATTCATGTGGTGCTGGCTTTAGAGGCATGAAGTTTCCAAGAGTAAAAGGGTCTTCAGTTCTTCCTCCACGGTTTCAGAGAGCTGTCAAGGTCAGGCAGAGTGAAGCAGGGGCGTCCCTGAATAAAGAAGGCCCTGATAGGCCATTGCATGAAGCTGTTCATGTGAAGCTTGGGTGGCAGCAGAGACCCCAAGAAGACATTCGAGATGCCAGAGCTGTGAGATATTTGCCAAGGAGAGCTGCATACAGGGAGTGGTACCAACCTAAGGTACATGCATCCATGTTGCATGCAATCCTGGAAGAGCTGAGCCATCTCAGCCCTTTGGAAGTAAAGTCCCAGAAGTCCCACATGGAGCTATTGGACTTGGTGTTTGCCCTGCTGGTTTTCGGTCTTGTTTTGGTCCAGTATTTCCCCACTGTGCCTCTGTTCCTCCCTTTTGGAATGGGAATGTGTAGTCAGTTCCACTGTATGTTGGGAGTGTGTAATTTGTCTTTTGATTTTACAGGAGCTTACAGTTAAGAGATTGGCCTGGGTCTCAGAAGAGACTTTGGTCTGTAGACTTTTGAATAGAATTGAGACTGGTAAAGACTATGGGGACTTTTAAGGTTGGATTAAATGCATTTTGCATTTTATATGGTAAGGAGCCTATGGGGGCCAGGGAGTGGAATGTGGTGGTTTGAATGATAGTGTCCCCCCATAGGCTTTAAGTATTCAGACATTTTGTCTCCAGTTGGTGGCACTGTTCTTGGAGGTCTTAGAAGGTGTGGCCGTGCTGGAGGAAGTATGTCACTGGGGGCAGGCTTAGTGAATTTATCAAGCCTTGTGGTCTCCAGTCTCTCTCTCTCTCTGCTTCCTGTGCTCATTGCGAGATGTGACCTTCGGCTTGCTGCTCCAGCCCTGGCCACCAGGCTTCCCACCACAATGGACTCTGATTCCCTGGAACCATCAATCGTAAGCTCAAATAAACTCTTCCTTTTATAAGTTCACTTGCTCATGGTGGTTTTATCACAGCAACAGAAAAGTGACTAATACAGGTGCCATTAAGGAAGAAGAGGGCAAAAGATTATAAGAGTCAGGGAGGAGGTGCACAATCATACAGAAATAGAGTCCTTCAGGCTCCTGGGACCTTGTGCACATGGACCTATAGAAATGGCATCAGCATACACAAGATGCACACAACCTCAGGCAAAAACCCAGCATAGAACTATGGAAATTTGCAGCAGGTCTCAATATTAGTCGAAGAACCAATATACTGGCAGCTGATTGCTGCTAGATGGGGAAGAGTTGATCTTCTTAAACAAGGGGAAACTAGATAGGTGGACAGACTTGCACTGAGGGATATCTGGGGATAGTGACTTGAAACTAAAGACCTTAATAAAAATGACAGAATTGTGCATTTTATTGGGTGGGGCTATGGGAGGGTGCCAATATGGAAGGGGGCATAAAGATGATTAAGATATTCAGTGTGAAATACACAAAAATTCAATAAAAATTACACAAAAGGCTAAGAAATGCCTTAAAAAGTGTTCAATGTTCTCAGTAAATGGAATTCAAATCCACTCTAAGATTTCATCCTACCACAGTCAGACTAGCTAAGATCAAGAGAACAAATGGTGCCAAATGCTGACACAGATGTGGGAAAGAGTGAACATTCAGCTCACTGCTGGTGGGATTGCAAACTCATGCAGCTGCTATGAAAAGCAGTGTGTAGAACCCTTAAAATAGAAAAAATGATTCAACCACATATGATCCAGATATCCCACTCCTTGGCATATACCCAAAGGACTCATCCTACTTCAGAGATGCTTGTACCTCTATGCTTGATGCTTCTCTCTTCACATTAGCTAAGAAATGGAAACCAAAGTGTCCATCATCTGACAAATGGATAATGAAAATGCAGTACATTTACACAATGGAGTTTGTGCTGGATAGCTTTAGTGTCAACTTGACACACCTGGGTTGACGGAGCCTCAATTGGGGAATTGGCTCCATTGGACTGGCCTGTGGCCACGTCTGTGGAGTATTGTCTTGATTGTCAGGCAATGTGGGAGGGCCCAGCCCACAATGAGTAGTGCCACCCTGGGCAGGTTGTCGTGTACCCTATAAGAAGGCAGGCTGGGCATGAGCCAGAGGAGCAAGCCAGTGAACAGCATTCCTCCATGGCTGTGCTTCAGCTCCTGCCTCCAGGTTCCTGCCCTGAGTTCCTGCCTTGGGCTCCCTGAGTGATGAACTGTGACCCAGGAGATGTAAGCTGAATAAACCCTTTCCTCCCCAAGTTGGTGTCGGTCAGAGTGTTTTGTCACAGCAATGGAAGACAAACTAGAACAGAAATTGGTACCAGAGAGTGGATTATTGCTGTGACGGACCTGACCTTGGTGTTTTGGGGAAAGATTGTGGAAGTGTTTGGAATTTTGGGCTAGAAAAATCATTGAATGCCTAAAGATCGTGGCTGTGGAACTTGGAACGGTTTTGCTGAAAGAGTTGTAGACGATGGAGGCCTGGCTTTTGAAGTTTCAAAGGGAAGCAGAGATCATCAGGACTGTTTAATCTGTGGGTTCTGGTCAGCTGGGGCTGAAGAATCAGCTGTAAGTAACAAGAGACCAGAACCTGAAGGGAAATCTTTGTTGTACTGGGACAATTGATGCTGGTTAGCTGGGGCTGAAAAATCAGCTGTAAGTAACAAGAGACCAGCATCACTGTGGTGAAATCTTCTGGGAAGAATTTCTTCAGGGTCAGCACACAGAAGCTGTGTTCCAGAAGGGGCCTGAGCCTCCATCTCAAGCCAGAAGCAGGACTTGGTAGTGTGTAAGAGTCTCCTATATGGTTCTGGTGTTGAAATTTGAGGGGGTCACAGAGAGCAGCCGAGGCTTGGCACTGTGAGAGGTCAGGAAAGACCATTGGTGGAAGTGCACCTCGGTTGCAGTGAAGACCCCAGGATTGCAGGGGTCATGGAGAGAAGCTGAGGCTTTGCACCAGGAGAGGTCAGAAGAGACCATTGGTGAAGGTGCTGCCTCAGTTTCAGTGGCGACCCCAGCTTTTTGGAGATGCCGGGACCATGGGACGACCACCAAGAGCAGCGGCAGGTGTGGAATGGAGTCGGCCTGGGCCTGCGAGATGAGCTGTGTGTGCCACGGATGGCAGAGTCAGAGAGGGGGAGCTGCCGAGACCCTTTGGAGCCCAGAAGATCGTGAGTGAATCCCAGGTGTCCAGCCTTGAGCTACTTTGCTGGACTTAGGTTTTGTTTGAGAGTGCCTGATTCTTCCCTTTGAAATAAGACAGTACTTGTTTTGGATTTTACAGCAGCCCACAGTTAAGAGACTTTTAATAGACTGTGAACTTTTAAGTGTTTGGACATTTTAAGGACTGTGAGGCTTTTGAGGTTGTACTGTCTTAGGTTGTGATTCATGTTAACATCATATTTTGGGGATAAGAACTGGAAAGGTGGTGGTTTAATAGTGATGTGTTTTGTGTGTCAAGTTGACAAGGGGTCAATTGTGCTGGATAGCTTTAGTGTCAACTTGACACACCTGGGTTGAGGGAGCCTCAATTGGGGAATTGGCTCCATTGGATTGGCCTGTGGCCACATCTGTGGAGTATTGTCTTGATTGTCGAGCAATGTGGGAGGGCCCAGCCCACAATGAGTGGTGCCACCCTGGGCAGGTTGTTGTGTACCATATAAGAAGGCAGGCTGGGCATGAGCCAGGGGAGCAAGCCAGTGAACAGCATTCCTCCATGGCCTGTGCTTCAGCTCCTGCCTCCAGGTTCCTGCCCTGAGTTCCTGCCTTGGGCTCCCTAAGTGATGAACTGTGACCCAGGAGATGTAAGCTGAATAAACCCTTTCCTCCTCAAGTTGGTGTCAGTCAGAGTGTTTTGTCACAGCAATGGAAGACAAACTAGAACAGAGTTCTAAGTGGTAAAGAAAGAAGAAACCATGAGATTTGCAGGTAAATAGAAGGAACTAGAAATCGTTATACTAAGTGAAGTAACACAGACTCAGAAAAATAAATGATTTATGTTCTCCCTCATTTGTGGATCTTAGCCTCAAATCCTTATATTTGAAAATATATCCTGATTTAATTTCAAAAAAACACATGGGAGTAAAGGGAAAGAAGGAGATTGAGAGACAGGGATCATAGGAGACAGGTGTCACCAGGCAGAAATGGGTGAAATGGGGTATTTACCTGGGAGGGGATGAAGAAACCATGGGGTGAATGGGAAGGAGCTCAAGAGAGGGAGACAGGTGTTCTCAAGAGGGAAATGCCAAAATAGGGGTACTTTAACTGGGGGGAGGAAGAGGGAGGCTTAGACAGGGAGAGAGGGAGATAAGTAATGTTTAAGTGGTGTGAAAAACCAGAGGGAAGTGTATTAGTTCAAAAGCTGCAGAATAATACCCATATAATACCTGAACATGAGTGCACTTATAGAGCTTAAGTCTATAAAGCAAGATGCACAGTGCCAGACAGGAGAAAGCTCCCTTCAAGTTGTCAGAGTAGTCCAAGAGACTCGTAACACAACACAGGCTACTGCTATATTCCTTGATCACTTCCAGAACCTGAAGGCAAGATCCTATTGCTGAAGACAGGACAAATATCAGACAGAGGACCTGGAGTGATGGAGCTGGGATGACCTGGAAGCCACCTCCCTGGATATTAGCTCCCATAGTTTTGGGGGACAGCAGGCTATATTGGTAGAGTAATGAAACTTTTGTCTTGGAGGATTTAAATGCCACTCAGTGAGAGGGAATTCACATGTGGTACTGTAAATATAGCAAATGCACATGGCTAGAGAAGTCATAGATTTTAGAGAAAACCCTACATCTGTCATGTCTGTAGAAAACTGTGATTTTTTTAATTTTTATTTATTTATTTTTTGTGTGTTTTTGAGACAGGGTCTCCCTATAGCCCCAGCTGTCCTGGAACTCACTCTGTAGACCAGGCTGGCCTTGAACTCACAAAGATTCGCCTGCCTCTGCCTCCCAAATGCTAGGATTAAAGGTGTTTGCCACCACGCCTGGCTTAGCATGATTTATTATTATATTCTAAATATGGATCCTTGTATATTGAGACATGTATGGCAGTCATCACTCATTAAAGAAGCTTCCTTCCTTTGCAACAGACCAGAGACTGTTATAGAGTTCTACAACCAGTCATATACAGAGATTGTCTGTGAAATGCCAATCCTGTGATACATCTACAACAGTACTTGTTGTAGTACACCTAAGATACTATGAACACAGTGGGAAGAGGGATAGAGAGAATACTAATCCCTCAACTGTCATCAAAGAATTTCCTCATGCAACAGAGGACAACATGAACACTAAGAGCCACCAGTAGCCAAAGCATACAGAGTAAGGGTCTGCAGTGTGGGTCCTTGGACAGGAAACCTATATTAAAGTTCACCCACTCAGGGTTCAAGGACCAATGCAGAAGACGGGGCAGAATAATTGCATGAGCCAGGGAGGAGGTAGATGAACATCTGGAAATAGAGTCCTGCAGGCTCCTGGGACCTTGCTCATATGAACGTACAGCAAGACTGTCAGCATGCATAAGACAAATGCAAGCTCAAGTAGAGAACAACCCAGCATAGAACTGTGGAACTGTGCAGTAGGCTCCAATCTTAGCCAAAGAAGTGTTAAGCAGCTGATTACTGCTGGGTGAGGAAGAGCTGATCTTCTTTTTTTTTATTTAATTAATTTAT
Source organism: Rhizomys pruinosus (assembly GCA_009823505.1). Lineage (NCBI taxonomy): Eukaryota > Metazoa > Chordata > Mammalia > Rodentia > Spalacidae > Rhizomys > Rhizomys pruinosus. The sequence goes on from VZQC01013519.1 coordinate 27,934, forward strand.
TTTATGTGTATGAATGTACTGTCTGCATGTAGGTCTGTGCACCCATGTCGTACAATGCCGCGAATGTCAGAAGAGTGCGTCAGATTCCCCTGGAACTGGAGTTCTCCTGGAATTGGAGTAACAGACGGTTCTCAGCCACCATGTGGGTGCTGGGGATTGAATCTGGGTCCTCTGTAAGAGCGGTCGGTGCTCTGAACCACTAGGCCATCTCTCCAGCCCCAGAGCCAATCTTCTTTAAGGGAGAGACTCTAGATAGGCTGAATAGACCCCAGTAGATGAACTTGCCTGAGGTGCGGGGGTTGTAGAGAGGTGGTAGGCAAAGACCACCCTCTCCAGTTTCCTCGCCGCTGAAGATCTTCACTCTGTCAGCCCGCAACGGAGTGGGGCTGGGGAGAGTAAGTGCACTGCCGAACCGAAAGTAACCACGACAGGGAGCCGAGTCAGGGTGTTACAGCTCAAGCTCACTTTATTGCAGGTTTACAGAGGTTTATAAGCTGTGCCAGCTTCCCTACTGGGGTATGTGTCTCTTCCTAATTGGTCCTTTTAGGAGGCTTAATTTACAAGTCCCTAATTGATCCAATCCCTTCCCTTCCTAGCATAGTCCCTAATTATCATGTTAGTACGCAGAAGTAAAGAAGTGAAACTAGCCTTCCTTGCTCGATGGGCGGGGGTGAGTTC
>VZQC01013519.1:29339-79816 GCA_009823505.1 Rhizomys pruinosus
GAGCAGTGTGGGAGGGCCCAGCCCACAATGAGTGGTGCCACCCTGGGCAGGTTGTTGTGTACCCTATAAGAAGGCAGGCTGGGCATGAGCCAGGGGAGCAAGCCAGTGAACAGCATTCCTCCATGGCCTGTGCTTCAGCTCCTGCCTCCAGGTTCCTGCCCTGAGTTCCTGCCTTGGGCTCCCTAAGTGATGAACTGTGACCCAGGAGATGTAAGCTGAATAAACCCTTTCCTCCTCAAGTTGGTGTCAGTCAGAGTGTTTTGTCACAGCAATGGAAGACAAACTAGAACAGAGTTCTAAGTGGTAAAGAAAGAAGAAACCATGAGATTTGCAGGTAAATAGAAGGAACTAGAAATCGTTATACTAAGTGAAGTAACACAGACTCAGAAAAATAAATGATTTATGTTCTCCCTCATTTGTGGATCTTAGCCTCAAATCCTTATATTTGAAAATATATCCTGATTTAATTTCAAAAAAACACATGGGAGTAAAGGGAAAGAAGGAGATTGAGAGACAGGGATCATAGGAGACAGGTGTCACCAGGCAGAAATGGGTGAAATGGGGTATTTACCTGGGAGGGGATGAAGAAACCATGGGGTGAATGGGAAGGAGCTCAAGAGAGGGAGACAGGTGTTCTCAAGAGGGAAATGCCAAAATAGGGGTACTTTAACTGGGGGGAGGAAGAGGGAGGCTTAGACAGGGAGAGAGGGAGATAAGTAATGTTTAAGTGGTGTGAAAAACCAGAGGGAAGTGTATTAGTTCAAAAGCTGCAGAATAATACCCATATAATACCTGAACATGAGTGCACTTATAGAGCTTAAGTCTATAAAGCAAGATGCACAGTGCCAGACAGGAGAAAGCTCCCTTCAAGTTGTCAGAGTAGTCCAAGAGACTCGTAACACAACACAGGCTACTGCTATATTCCTTGATCACTTCCAGAACCTGAAGGCAAGATCCTATTGCTGAAGACAGGACAAATATCAGACAGAGGACCTGGAGTGATGGAGCTGGGATGACCTGGAAGCCACCTCCCTGGATATTAGCTCCCATAGTTTTGGGGGACAGCAGGCTATATTGGTAGAGTAATGAAACTTTTGTCTTGGAGGATTTAAATGCCACTCAGTGAGAGGGAATTCACATGTGGTACTGTAAATATAGCAAATGCACATGGCTAGAGAAGTCATAGATTTTAGAGAAAACCCTACATCTGTCATGTCTGTAGAAAACTGTGATTTTTTTAATTTTTATTTATTTATTTTTTGTGTGTTTTTGAGACAGGGTCTCCCTATAGCCCCAGCTGTCCTGGAACTCACTCTGTAGACCAGGCTGGCCTTGAACTCACAAAGATTCGCCTGCCTCTGCCTCCCAAATGCTAGGATTAAAGGTGTTTGCCACCACGCCTGGCTTAGCATGATTTATTATTATATTCTAAATATGGATCCTTGTATATTGAGACATGTATGGCAGTCATCACTCATTAAAGAAGCTTCCTTCCTTTGCAACAGACCAGAGACTGTTATAGAGTTCTACAACCAGTCATATACAGAGATTGTCTGTGAAATGCCAATCCTGTGATACATCTACAACAGTACTTGTTGTAGTACACCTAAGATACTATGAACACAGTGGGAAGAGGGATAGAGAGAATACTAATCCCTCAACTGTCATCAAAGAATTTCCTCATGCAACAGAGGACAACATGAACACTAAGAGCCACCAGTAGCCAAAGCATACAGAGTAAGGGTCTGCAGTGTGGGTCCTTGGACAGGAAACCTATATTAAAGTTCACCCACTCAGGGTTCAAGGACCAATGCAGAAGACGGGGCAGAATAATTGCATGAGCCAGGGAGGAGGTAGATGAACATCTGGAAATAGAGTCCTGCAGGCTCCTGGGACCTTGCTCATATGAACGTACAGCAAGACTGTCAGCATGCATAAGACAAATGCAAGCTCAAGTAGAGAACAACCCAGCATAGAACTGTGGAACTGTGCAGTAGGCTCCAATCTTAGCCAAAGAAGTGTTAAGCAGCTGATTACTGCTGGGTGAGGAAGAGCTGATCTTCTTTTTTTTTATTTAATTAATTTATTTTATGTGTATGAATGTACTGTCTGCATGTAGGTCTGTGCACCCATGTCGTACAATGCCGCGAATGTCAGAAGAGTGCGTCAGATTCCCCTGGAACTGGAGTTCTCCTGGAATTGGAGTAACAGACGGTTCTCAGCCACCATGTGGGTGCTGGGGATTGAATCTGGGTCCTCTGTAAGAGCGGTCGGTGCTCTGAACCACTAGGCCATCTCTCCAGCCCCAGAGCCAATCTTCTTTAAGGGAGAGACTCTAGATAGGCTGAATAGACCCCAGTAGATGAACTTGCCTGAGGTGCGGGGGTTGTAGAGAGGTGGTAGGCAAAGACCACCCTCTCCAGTTTCCTCGCCGCTGAAGATCTTCACTCTGTCAGCCCGCAACGGAGTGGGGCTGGGGAGAGTAAGTGCACTGCCGAACCGAAAGTAACCACGACAGGGAGCCGAGTCAGGGTGTTACAGCTCAAGCTCACTTTATTGCAGGTTTACAGAGGTTTATAAGCTGTGCCAGCTTCCCTACTGGGGTATGTGTCTCTTCCTAATTGGTCCTTTTAGGAGGCTTAATTTACAAGTCCCTAATTGATCCAATCCCTTCCCTTCCTAGCATAGTCCCTAATTATCATGTTAGTACCCAGAAGTAAAGAAGTGAAACTAGCCTTCCTTGCTCGATGGGCGGGGGTGAGTTCGTGAAACTCTAGCGCAGGCTTTCTTTTGTCCTTCAGGCCTATCTTCTTGGCTATTCCATGCCATCACTGCGGGACATCTGGGGACACTAACTTGACTTGATAGGCCTTAACACAAATGACAGAATTCATGAACTGCAGTGGGGAGGGTATGGGACAGTGCAGATGGTGAAGGAGATATAGAGATGATTAAGAGTTTGTGCATCAAATATACAAAATATAAAAGAAAACAAATTCTGTGTCCTGGGGTTCCTCTGTGTAGTTCCCTTTGTAGAACACTTCCCCAGGACTGGTGAGATTTGGTGGCGACATATTGGTTTTTCATATTTGCGTTTTGTGTTGTGACTTGTGCATATGGACTTCTTTTGTCGGTTAAGTCTTTTTTAATTTTTTAAATTTATTGTTTTACATAAATATTTTGTACAAGATTATGTTACAAATTTAATCTAGATCCGTGTCCCCCTCCCAACCTCCCCACCCCACCAGATTAACCCTTTCAGTCAGTTCTTTGATGCAGTCTTTTCTGTTGTTGGTGGCGGTGATGTTCTTTCCAATATGCATCACTCCCAACAAGAAATGTTTACAACTAGGTCATTGGTGCTAGCATCCACAGATGAGGGATACCACTCATCATTTGTTTTTCTGGGACTGTGTTACTTCACTTAACATAATATCTTCTAGTTCCATCCATTTACCTGCAAAGTTCATGATGTCATCTTTCTTTACTGCTACATAGAACTACATTGTGTAGATGTACCACATTTTCTCTATCCACTCATCAGTCGAGGGGCATTTGGATTGGTTCCAGCTCCTTGCTATTGTGAAGAGAGCTGAAATAAACATGGCTGTGCATTTATCTCTGCGGTAAGATGAGTCTTGTGGGTACATGCCCAGGAGTAGTATGGCTGGGGTCAGGTGGCAAGTTCATTCCAAGTCTTCCAAGGGTTCCCCACACTACTTTCCATAGTGGCTGTACCAGTTTGCATTCCCACCAGAAGTGAATGAGTGTTCCCCTTTCCCCACAACCTCCCCAGCACTTGGTATCATTTGTTTTCTTGATCCTAGCCAGTCTTATTGCAGTAAGATGATATCTTAGAGTGGTTTTGATTTGCATTTCTTTAATGATTAGTGATGTTGAACACTTCTTAAGATGTTTCTATGCCATTTCTAATTCCTCACTTGTGAAGTCTCTGTTCAGCTCTTTGCTCCATCTATTGAATGGGTCATTTGTTTTCTTTCTTCTTTGTTTTTTGAGTAGTTTATATATTCTGTAAATCAATGCTTTGCCAGATGTTTCTGCAGTGATGGTTTCCTCCCACTCTGTGGGATTTCTCTTCACTTCCTTGATTGTTTCTTTTGATGTACAGAAGCTTTTCAGTTTAATGAGGTCCCATTTGTCAATTGTCGACCTTAATCCTTGTTCAGCTTCTGTCTGATTTAGGAAGTCTTTTCCTGCGCCTATGTCTTGTAGTCTGCTGACAACTTTTTCTTCTATCGCCTTCAGAGTTTGGGGTTTCACATTGAGGTCTTTAATCCATCTGGAGTTGACTTTTGTACAGGGTGAGAGGTAGGGGGGGGTGATGGAGGGGGAGAGGTTAGGAGAGAGGGGAGGGCGGACGCAGTGGCCAGGAGGGGACTGGGGTGGGAGGGGGCGGTGCGGGAGCGACGCGTAACCCAGGGCAGAGGCAGAAAGAGGTGGGGGGGGTGAGGCGCCAGGGGCGGGGAGGCAGGAGAGCGTGGGCACAGGGAGTGGGAGGTGGAGCGGCATTGCACGGTGGGGCGGACAGGAAGGCATGAATATGCAGCTGGGGGAGGGGTTAAGGTGGCTGGCTTCGGGGGCCCAGGATGTTTTCTGTTTTGGAGAATGTTCCGGGGGGGGCTGAGTAGAAAGTACATTCACTGGTATTAAGGATTGGAATGGTCGGTAGAGTCTACGAGGTCCATTGTGTGGGTGTACAGATCGTGCGTTTCAGATGTCTCTCTGTGTATTTTTTTGTCCTGTTTGACCTAGCCAAAGGACTCATTGGGGTATAGAAGTCCCCACTAGGAGTGGTGCCTGGGGTTAGTCTGTGACTGGTGGTCCGGGAGAATTGTCCGGTATAAAGTTTGGTGCAACCAGAGTTTGGGGTGTATACATTCATGATTGTAAAATCTTCGTGGTGATGTTCCTTTGATAAAATTGGATGGCCTTCTTTGTCCTCTTTTGATTTCTTTACTTTGAAGTCTAAGTTTAATAAGCCGAATTAAAATGCAACACCTGCCTTTCTATTTTGGGACCATTTGCTTGGAAGATTTTTTTTCCATCCCTTCAATTTAAGGTGGGGCCGGTCGTGAAGGTAAGATGTGTTTCTTGGGCAACAGCATACGATGGATGTCACACCCCCCCCCACCCCCCTGTTTCCTAATCCAGTCTCCAGTCTATGTCTTTTGATTGGGGAATTTAGTCCATTAATAGTAAGGTTATGACTGATAGGGTGGGTGTTGCTTCCTTTTGCCTGATGTCCAATCTGCGGTTTGGATGTAGGTTTCTACTTTCGGCAGTATGCTTTTTTATTGATTTTCTCCGTCGAGTTTGCCTGGGGTGGGGTTGCTCCTTTCTTCTGTTCTTTGGATTGCGTCAAGTAATTCTCTGAAGGGTTGGTTTCCTTCGGCGGACATGGATTCTTTCAAGTTGTTTATGTCAGGGAAAATTTTCCTCTCTCCTTCCACTATGAGTTGACATTTTTTGCTGGGTAAAGTAACATGGGCTGGCATCCATTGTCCCTCACCACTGGGAATGTTTGCTCCAGGTTCTCTTGCCTTCATCGGTTGCTGTGAGAAGTCCATTGGGTAGGCTGATAGGTTTTCCCCTTATAGGTCCTTGTTGTTTTTCTCTTGTCGCTTAAAGAATTTTTCCTCTGTGTTTGGGTGTCCAGCATTTAACTATGATGGTGCGTGGAGAATTTCTTTTCTGATCTGTGTCTGTTTGGAGTTTCTATGTGCTTCTTTTTTGTATTGGTTTGGTTTGTCCTTTTTTAGTTTGGGGAAGTTTTTTTTTTTTTTTAATATTTTATTAAAATTAATTTCTGTGTCTTTGACAACTGTGTTTCTTCTCTTTCTTCTATTCCTGTGATGCGGAGTTTTGATCTTTTCATAGTGGCCCACAGCTCCTGGTTTTTCCATTTTTGTGTATTTTAAATTTTTATAATCTTTCCTTAAGGTTTTTACTTGTTCTGTGGTTGTCCTCCAGGTCGATATCTTGTTCTTGCTTCCAGTCCATTCTGCTTGAGGCTTTTTTCATTCCTTTTCCTCTTGAATGGATGAATGTTTGATGTCGCTTCCTTTTTCATTTCCTCTCTGATTTTTTTAGTGTTTCGATTTTCTTTTTGGAGCTTCTTGATCTCTTATTGTAGCGCTCTGTTGTTTGCTTGTTGGTTTCTTTTTCTTTTTCCAGCAGGGATCTTTTCATGTTTCTACTTCCTTCGGAGCTTGTCATTCTCTACTCGCTCTCGGTCCTCATTCTCTTTTTCTTAGTTCTTTAATTTTGTTGCTTTATGATTTTTTGTATTTTTAAGTATTATCCCAATTGGTGTTTCCGGATGTCTCGGTGTCCTGGGGCATCCAAGGAGGGATCCCACTTCAGGAGTCATCCATAGGGTTTGGTAATGCTTGGAGTGGGATTATCCTGCACCTTTCCAGTGTAGTCTCTTCTTCGTGATCCTGGCCTATGGGCTTCTCCTTGTTTGTATTCCAATGTGATTCCTGAATGCCTCTTCAACTGTGTTGAAGGCCAGATGCTTTTGCTTGCCTCCTTCAGATCCTTCTTCGTAATCTCAGTGGCGGGGGGGGGGCTCTTCAGCCCGCGCCCCGGCACCTGCTGCTGGGCTCAGGAGAATCTCAAATCTCAAGAGTCACACAGCTCACCTTTAATACCGGGCTGGGAGGATAACTCTGCCCCCCAGCCACTAGATCTAATCAAAGCCAAAGACCACATACCTTTAATCCCAGCTGGGGGATAACTCACCCCGCACAGCCACAAAGGCCAATCAACCAAAAGACACAGGACCAAATGAGCAGCAATCAGCTGGCCAAGGCACCCAGTTACTACCTATCTTCCCCTCTTCCGTCCGCTGGGGCTCAGGAGATCTCAATCTCAAGAGTCACACAAAAGTGCCTTTAATACCGGCTGCGAAGGATAACAACTCCCGCCCCCACAGCCACTAGTCCTAATCAAGCCAAAGACCACACTTAGATCCCAGCCGGGGGGGATAACTCCAACCTCAAAGCCACAAAGGCCAATCAACCAAAGACAGCAGGACCAAACGTCAGCAATCAGCCGGCCAAGGCACCCAGTTCCTACCTATCTCCACTCTTTTCCGGCCGCTGGGCTCAGAGGATCTCAAATCTCAAGAGTCCACAAAGCGTGCCCTTTAATACCGGCTTGGAGGATAACTCCGCCCCAAAGCCACTAGATCTAACCAAGCCAAAAACCACACCTTTTAATCCCAGCTGGGGGGATACTTCCAACCTCACAGCCACAAATGCCAATCAAACCAAAGACAGCAGGACCAAAACGATCAGCAGTCAGCTCACCAAGACACCCAATTCCTACCTATCTTCCCCTCTTCCTGCCGCTTGGCTCAGGAGATCTCAAATCTCAAAGTCACACAAGCGGGCCTTTAATACCGGCTGGGAGATAACGCCCGCCCCCACAGCCACTAGATCTAATCAATCAAGCCAAAGACCAACCTTTAATTCCACAGCTGGGGGATACTCCAACCTCACACCACAAAAGGGCCAATCAAACCAAAGACAGCAGGACAAAACGATCAGCAATCAGCTCGCCAGCGCACCCAGTTTTTCCTCCTATCTTCCCTCTTCCTGGCACTGGGCTCAGGAGATCTCAAATCTCAAAGTCACACAAGCACAGAGCGTGCCTTTAATACCGGCTTGGGGGATAAACCGACCCCACAGCCACGAGATCTAATCAAGCCAAAGACCGCACTTTTAATCCCAGCTGGGGGGAATAACTCCAACCTCACAACCACAAAGGCCCATCAAACCAAAGACAAGCAGGGACAAACGATCAGCAATCAGCTCGCAAAGACACCCAGTTCCTACCTATCTTTTCCCCTCTTCCCCCCGCTGGGCTCAGGAGATCTCAAAATCTCAAGAGTCACACAGCGTGCCTTTAATACCGGCTTGGGGGATAGACTAACCCGCCCCCACAGCCACTAGATCCTAATCAAGCCAAAGACCAACAGCTTTAATCCCAGCTGGGGTGATACCTCCAACCTCACAGCCACAAAGGCCCAATCAAACCAAAGACAGCAGGACCAAACGATCAGCAATCAGCCTGCCAAGGCACCCAGTTCCTAACCTGTCTTCCCCTCGTTCCGGCGCTGGCTCAGGAGATCTCAATCTCAGAGTCACACAAGCGGCCTTTAATAAACCGGCCTGGAAGGATAACTCCGCCCCAACAACCACTAGATCTAATACAGCCAAAGACCACACCTTTAATCCCAGCCGCGGGGGGATAACTCCTACCTCACAGCCACAAAGGCCAATCAAACCACAGACACAGGACCAAACGATAAGCAATCAGCTCGCCAAGCCAACCAGTTCCGACCTATTTTCCCCTCTTCCTGCCGCTGGGGCTCAGGAGATCTCAAATCGCAAGAGTCACACGACGGGCCTTTATACCTACCGGCTGGGAAGGATAACTAACTCCGACCCAACAGCCACTAGATCTAATCAGCCAAGAACCACAAAACACCTTTAATCCCACTGGGGGATAACTGCAACCTCACAGCCACAAAGGCCAATCAAACCAAAGACAAGCAGGAACCAAAACGACTCAGCAATCAGTCGGCCAAGGCACCCAGGTGCCTACCCTATCCTTCCCCTCTTCCGGCCGCTGGGGCTCAGGAGATCTCAAATTCATGAGTCACACAAGCGTCCCTTTAATACCGGCGGGGAGGATAACCTACGGAAGCTGCCCGCCCCCACAGCCACAGTCTAATCAGCCAAAGACCCCACCTTTAATCCCAACTGGGGGGATAACTCCAACCTAACAGCCACAAAGGCCAATCAAATCAAAGACAGCAGGACCAAACGAGAAGCAATCAGTTCCGCCAAGGCACCCATTTTTGGTCCCTACCTAACGTTCCCCTCTTCCGGCCGCGGGGCTCAGGAGATCTCAAAATCCTCAAGAAGGGGTGCACACAAGCGGGCCTTTAATACCGGCTGGAAGATAACTCCTCCCCCACAGACACTAGATTCTAATCAAGCCAAAGACCACACATTTATCCCAGCCGGGGGGATAACCCCAACCTCCCAGCCACAAAGGCCAATCAAAACAAAAACAGCAGACAAACGATCAGCCATCAGCTCGCCAAGGCACCCAGTGTCTACCTATCTTCCCTCTTCCTGCCGCTGGTTTCAGGAGATCTCAAATCTCAAAGGTCACACAAGCGTGCCTTTAATACCAGTTGGGAGGAAAACTCCGCCCCCACACCCACTAAATCTAATCAGCCAAAGCCCACACGCTTTAAAATAATCCCAAGCGGGGGGGATAACTCCAACCTCACATCCACAAAGGCCAATCAAACCAAAAGACAGCAGGACCAAAGGATCCACAATCAGCTCGCCAAGCACCCAGTTCCTACCTATCTTAATCTTCCCCCAATGCTGATTTTTGGTCAAAGTCTTTCTCTCTCTCCGTGTCAATTGAGATGATGGTTGTGTTTTTTGTCCTTTCAGTCCATTTTATATGTTTGATGATATTTATTCATTTTCATATGTTGGCACCAGCTAAAACCTCACCGGCCTGGAAATAATGTGCAGCAGAAGGCAGCCATATGCCTGTATATCCAAATCGAATTGGCTATTGGCTGTCTCTCGTTGGAGGAATGACCCATGGCTGATCCCACAACGTTACATTCTCTACAGGTTAGGAGGCATCATAAGCCACAGTAAGACCCCCTCATATTTAACAGGAAAAAAAATGTAGTATTGTGGATCAACCATGCTGACATCGAAACATAGTCTATAAGCAAAGTAAACCTACCATAACTATTAAGGCTGCTTAAATACCTATAATGCTAATTGCTTGTGCTTCATTAGTAGGAATCGAAAGTTATTCCTGGACGACTGTCAGCCCATGAAAGGAAACAAGCCAGGAAATTGACCAGATCCAAGACAACAGCTCCAAGAGAGTGGACTGTTCTGCGTCTCATCCCGTGTGCCCCTGTTCTAAGCCCAGGGAATAATCGGCGGAAGAGGGGGCGTGGTAGAATGTAAGGCTGCGACTGGGGTGAACGGTAAAACTACAGCAATGTAGTCTGGACCCTCATGTGATTAACCTGATGTGAACATAACACCCCTCACCCCCCGCTGGAAGGTGGGGCTGGTGGGTGTTTGGGCACAACAGCCTGCAAATTGGGTTTATACAATGAAGGATGCCTTGTACTCATGGATTATCAACTATAGGCTTAAAAAAATGGAAAAAAAACGAGAGAGATATTCAGGACAGTCATGGCAAGAATGCATGATCTCGGTTGGGGTGGGGGTTGGGGGTTGAAGGAAGGGAGATATGCCTGAACGAATTGGAAAATGATGTATGAAATGCACAAAGCTCAATAAAAAAAAAATGTTGTGTAAAAAAAAAAGAAACTTTCAGATGATAATAAAATGTATAACATAATATTGCATAATATTTCATAATGGATCTAGGAGATATTGACATTCCCCTCCATAAATGGGTCTTCAGGAGAGTAAGAATCCTATCTAAAATCTTCTGATTATTTTGTGTAATAAAATGTTATATTTTGCTGCAATAAATGAAAATGTGATTAAAATAAATAAAATAAATAAATAAATAATAATAAATAATAAATAAAGTCCCTAGAGGGAATTGGTCTGGATGGACATTCCTCAATGTAATCAAAGCCAATACAGGAAACCAACAGCCAATATCATCCTAATGGGGAAACGACAGAAATCATTCCCTTATAGGTAGGAACGACGGCAAGGCTGCCGCACGGTCACCAACTGCCTTTTCAATATAAGTGGCTTGAAACCCTTGCGGGGGCAATAAGGCAAGAAAAGGAAAAGAAAGGAGTTTTCTAATTGGAAAAGAGAAGTCAAAAGCTATCCCTTTTTTGCTGATGATATGATTGTCTAACTAAGAGAATGCTAAGATCTCACAGAAATCTCCTTAGAAAATGATAGAAGCTTCAGTAAAAGTGGAAGGATACAAATAAAATCTAGAAAAATCAGTAGCCTTTCTTTACACCAACAACAAGCAACTGAAAATGGACTACAGGAGACTTTCGCACTCACAATAGCCTCAAAAACAATAAAAAAACCTAAAAAAAACCTAACAAAGACACCAAGGAGCTCTACAACAAATATTTAAAACCCCTGAAGAAGGAAAAATTGAGGAAGACATCAGACATTGACAAAGCAAGCTCCCAGCTCATGGATTGGGAAAATAAATATAGTAAAATGTCAGTCGGTCCAAACTCGTGTTACAAATTAATATGCAATCCCAATCAAAAGCCACATGAGGTCTTCAAGGCTTGGGAATAAAACTGAAGATAAAAACCTGAGCACATACAATTCCCACCTCAGATTGGGACAAGGGGGCCAAGAGACACAAACAGAGGAAAGACAAAGCATCTTCAGTAAGTGGTTTTGGCAAAACTGGTTCACCACCTGTAGAAGAACTGAAGATTAAACCCCTACCTAACTTCTATGCACATACAAAAGTCAACTTCCAGCATGTGTCGAACCGGACCTCAACGTGAAACCCAAAACTCTGAGGTGATAGAATACAAACTTGTCAGCAGTCTACAAGACTAGCATAGGAAAGAATTCTTAAATCAACAGCCAGCTGCAGCACAGAAATAAGATCGCAATGACCAAATGGCACCCATTTAAACTCCAAAAGCTTAATGTACTCATAAAAGAAACAATCAAGGAATAAAGAACAGAAAACCCCAGAGTGGGAGGAGAGGGAAACTTCACGCACAGATAACATCGCGACAAAGTATTGATTTGCCAGAGACGATATAGAACGTACTCAAAAAACAAAAGAAGAAAGAAAACAAAATGAATCAAACTCAAAAGATGGACAAAGAACTGAACAGGAGACTTCACAGGGAGGAATTGAGATTGGCTGAGAAACATCTTACTAAAAACTGTCGACATCACTAATAATTATGGAAATGCAAATTAATACACTTTAAGATTTCAACTTCAGAAGAAGAGGAAGCACACTCCAATAAGAATGGCCGGATCAAGAAAACAAATGATATCAGTGCTGGGATTGGTTGTGGGGAAAGGGTAGCACTCATCCATCTTGGTGGGAGTGTAAACTTGTACAACTACTGTGGAAAGCAGTGGGAGAACCAAGATTCAAATAGCTTTGCATTTGAACCCAGTCATAACACTCCTCTTGGGGCATCAATTTGAGATGATATTGTGGTTTTTGCTTTCCGTAATTTATGTGTTTGCTATGAGTTATTATTGTTTTCATATGTTGAACCATTACCCTACATCTCTGGTATGATCACTGGCAGATGATGATCTTCTTGATGTGGTCTATGCGTTGTCAGTGACTTTGAAGGAATTTTTGAGCATTTGTTCATGTATGAGAGGGTCAGCAGTTCTTCTTTTTAGTTGATCTTTTTTTTTTTTTTTGATGTTTTGGTAGGTGTTTACGGGCTTCATAGAGGATTTGGGAGAAGCTCCCTATGCTTATCCTCGAAATAAATTGAGTAGTATCGTGGGTTCGTCTTTTGGAATGTTGTTGAGAATATCTGCTCGAGTGAAACTACGGCTGGCCTGGGTTTTTTAGTTTTGTGGTTAGGTTTTTGGGTTGATACATCTTCATTTCTTCATAATTATGGGTGTTCTGTGTTAGGCTGATCTCTTCTTGGCCGAGCTTTGGTGATTCCCAGGTTTCAGATATCATCCATTTCTTCTAGGTTTTCAAACTTGTAGAATATAGGTTCTTGTAATATTCCCATATGAGTTTCTGGATCTTTTCCTGTCTGTTTGATATTCCCTTTTCATCATGGATGTAATTGATTTGGAGTTTTTTTTTCCTTCTTTTCTTTTTTAACCTGGGCTAGAGGTCTGTCTATCTTGTTTATTCTTTCAAAGAACCGACTTTTGGATTATTGATTTTTGGTATCGTTTTCCTATTTCCATTGATTTCTGCTCTGATTTTTGTTATTTCTTCCTGTCTGTTGCGTTTTAGGGTTCATCTGTTGTTGCCTCTCAGTGTTTTAGCTGTAGTTTAGATCATTCACTGTGCTCTTTCTGTTTTCTAATGTAGGCACCCAGGGTATAAACTTCCCTCTATAGGACTGCTTTTAAGAGTATCCCATAGGTTTTGTTGTGTTGTATTAGTTCATTGTCATTCAGTACAGGAATGTTTTTATTTCTTTTCTTTATTTTATTTTTTTTTTTTTTTTTTTTTTTTTTTGTTTTTTTTTTTGGTCTCCATGTGTTCTTGTAGGCAGGAGGGCTTGTCCTGGGTTGAGTCTTGAGCTTTATTGCACTGTGACCTGACAGAATGCATGAAGTTATTTCAATCTTTTTGTATGTGTAGAGGTTTCTTTCTTTTGTGTCCCAGGTTGTGGTATCGATTTTTTGGAAGAATGTTCCATGGTGGTGCTGAGTAGAAGGTGTATTCTCTGGATTAGGATGGAATATTCGGTAAAAGTCTATGAGGTCCATTTGGGTGTATCATATCGTTTAGTTCAGATGTCCCTCTGTTTATTCTTTGTCCTGTTGACCATCCAAAGACTCAGTGGGGGTATTGAAATTCCCCACTATGAGTGTACTGGGGTTAGTTGTGACTGATGTCCTGGAGAATTGTCTTTATAAAGTTTGGTGAACCAGAGTTTGGTGGCATGAATTTCATAATGGTGTGAATCTTCTTGATGAATTGTTTGTTTGATAAATGTAATGGCCCTCCTTGTCTCTTCTGATTTCTTTACTTCGAAGGTCTATTTTGTCTGATATTAAAATAGCACACCTGCTTTCTTTTTGGTACATTTGCTTGGAAAGTTTTTCCATCCTTTCACGTAAGGTGGTGCCTATCCTTGAAGTAAGATATGTTTTCTGTAGACAGCATATCAATGGATTCTGTTTTCCTTAATCCAGTCTCCCAGTCTATGTCTTTTTGATTGGGGAATTTAAAGTCCATTAATGTTTAAGGTTATGACTGATAGGTTTGTGTTGCTTCCGTTTGCCTTATTATCCATCTGTGGTTTTGATGTCAGGTTTCTACGTCTGCAGTTAGCTTTTATTGATTTCTCTTTTTAGGTGCCTGGGTTGGTTGCTCCTTTCTTCTGTTCTTGGGAATTGCTTCAAGTATTCTGACCTGTCCTGCAGGTCAATCAATGGGGTCCTCAGAGAGAAGCGGGGGGGGGGGGGGGGGGGGGGGGGGGGGGGGGGGGGGCGGGGGGGGGGGGGGGGGTGGGGGGGGGGGGGGGGTGGGGCAAGAGGGGAGAAGGCAAGGGCCGTGAGGAAATGAGACAAGACAGGGTTCGTGATCAAGTCTCTTTATTGTGAGCAGAAGCTCCAAATATAAAGGCAGGCTGTGGAAAATCCCACAAGAAGAAGTTAAACAGCAGATAAATTTCATAAGCAAAATCTCAGGGCTGTGGAACTACTTAGGCTGCATTTTTAACTCAGTTCCTAATTCTAAACCACAGACATGTTATTTTTGTACTTAAGGGGTCACTCAGTGCATATGATTACTTGCTCAGAAGATAGAGTAATTAACCCCTGGAGAGACTGGCAGAAGGGTCAGCCGTTGGGCCGGCAATGAACCCACGTAGCTGCGGCAGGCCCGGCAGTAATTCGATTCTCTGAAAGGGTGGTTGTTTCTGGACAGTATGTCTTTATTCGCAAGTGTGTTTATTCATGGAAGATTTTTCTCTCGACTCCTATTCAAAGATAACTGATGTAATTGAATTTATGACAGAATCTGATAAATTAAACATTAAGTTTTAAGATTAATTAATCAGTAAATAATAATATAAAGGATAAAAAATTGTAGAACATTAATTAGTATTAACTTATGTTTGGTAATTTTGTTTTTTTCTGTTTTTTTTGTTTTTGTTTTATAGTGTTTACTGTTGGGTTTAGTATTGGTCTGTTTTTTCTGGATGTTGTTTGTAGGTTTTTTTTTTTTGTTTCTTATGTTTCTGGGTCATCATGTCTACTGAATCGTGCTCATTTTGTTTAGTTTGAGAATCAGTTGTGTAATTCGGTAGGTTTTCCCTTATAGGTCACTGTTTTTCTCCTTGTGGCTTTAAGAGATGTTCGCTTTTGTTTTGGGTGTCTAGCATTGTAACTATGATGTGGCGTGGAGAAATTATCTTTTCTGATCTTGTCTGTTTGGATTTCTATGTGCTGCTTGTATTTGGTATTTGGTTGTCTTTTTTAGTTTTGGGGAATTTTTCATCTATTAATTCTGTTGAAGATCGGAATCAATACTAGTCCTCTTGGGATGTGTCTCCTTCCTCTATTCCTATGATGCTTGAGGTTTGAATCTTTTTCATAGTGCCCACAGATCCTGGTTGTTCATTTGTGTGATATTTTATAATTTTCATAAGTCTTTCCTTGAGTTTTTAGGTTTTCTCGTGTTAGTCTTCCAGGTCTGGAATATTTGTCTTTTCTCTTCTGTCTGGCTTTTCATTTTTTTTTTTTTTTTTTTTCCTTTCCTTTCTTGATTGATGAGTGTTTGGTTTCCTTTTTCATTTCCCTCTTCTTATTCTGGTATTCTCTTTTAGTATTTCACTTCTACTTTTGGAGCTTCTTGACTCTTCTTTAGTATTTGTGGTTCGACTGGTTGGTTTTTTTTTTTTCTTTTCAGCATGGGAGCTCTTTTCAGTTGTTGCTACTACTATTCCTTCCGGAGCTTGTCATTTCTCTCTCTCTCTAAGGCGCATTCTTGAGTTCCTCATTCTCTTTTCTTAGTTCTTTAATTTGTTCTTTATGAGCTTGTAGTTCTTAAAAATATGTTCCCAATTGGGTGTTGTTCTGATGTCTGTGTCTTGGGCAAATCCCCAGAGGATCCCACTGCAGGAGTCTTCCATAGGGTTGGTAAAAGCTTGGCACGGGATACCTTGCCCCTTTTCCCAGTGATCTGCATTCCAGTCTCTGCTTTCTTGTGATCACTGGCATATGGGTTCTCCTCTTGCCTGTTCCCAATGTGAGTCCTAAAAAAAATCGTTTCAACTGTGTTGAAGGTTTGCTTTGCTGCTTGCTTCTCCTACTGCTGCTTCAGATGCCTCTTTGTATCCCAGTTGGCGGGGGGGGGGCTCTTCAGCACCGTGCCCCGCACCTTGCCGCGGGCTCAGAAGATCTCAGATTCAGCCTGATTTTTTATCATTGGCATTAAGTGGTTTTTTTTGTGTTGTGCATCACACAAAAAAATCAGTTAACATTATTTTCACAACAGTTTTACACCAAAAACAAGTAACTAAGGAAGGAAACTTCCCACTCACAATAGCCTCAAAAACATAAAATACCTAGGAACAAACATAACCAAAGGACAAAAAAACCAAAAATCTCTACACAAAAATTTGTAAAGGCCTTGGAGACAGAAATTGAAGAAACACATAAGGAGTTGGAAAACCACATCCCATCTCATGGGATTGGGAAAAAAAGAGAGTAAAATGGCTCCATTCATAACTCTCAAACTCTGTGTATAGAGTTAACACCAATCCCAATTAAAACACTCCCCAAGAAATTTTTTTTCACAGCTTGGAAAAAATTCCTTAATTCATTTGGAAAAAAACAAAAGACCGCCCAGATATACCAAACAACCCTGAGATGAAAAGAGCAAAAAGGGGGATCTCTATACCAGACTGTCAAACGTATACTACAGGGCTATAGTCATAAAAACAACCCCCTGTATTAGGCACAAAAAAACAGACCTGTTACCAAGGAACAAAAACAATGAAGATCCAAACTCAGAAAACAATTCAAAAAAAAAAAATTCAATTGAACAAGGGAGAAGAAGACACAATGGAGAAAGAGACGCATCTTCAAGCAAGTGTGTTGAAAAAAACTGGAATTCACAACTTGATAAGAGAAAATGAATTATACCNTGCAACAGTGGCAGCCATGTGTCTATACATATCCCAAATCTAATTGGCTATTAGCTCTCTCCTTGGAGGAATAATTCATGGCTGATGCCATAAGCTTATGTCCTCTAGTGGTTAGGAGATTATATGAGCCACAATAAGAACTTGTCATCTTTTATAGAGAAATCACAGTTTATGGATTAACATACCATCCAAACATCTGTGTCTATGCTCACAGCTTAGCTTGCCATAATAATATTGTTTAAATGCCTGTACATTTAATTGCTTGTGCTTTGTTAGTAGGAGTAAAATGGTACCCTGGATAAGCTGTCAACCCATGAAGGGAAACAGCCTGACTGGAGTAAAAAAAAAAAATCTCCAGAGAAAACGCTGCTTTGCTTCTCACCCACCTGTGCCCCTCTCCCAAAGCCTAGGGAACAAATTGCGGAAGAAGAGGCGTGGTAGAATGTAAGGGCTGCGGAGAGACTGGGGTGAATTGTGAGACTACAACCTTATGGACTGGACTCTTAATTGATCAACATGCTTGTGCATACAAGCTTCTCCAATTGGACTATGGGAACCTTGGGTTGTTCAAAATATGAACATAGATACTTGAAAACCCACCTTTACAAGTGGGGCTTTCCCTCTTTTTGTATAAAGGAAGGGAGGAGATGCTGGGAGCCAAAGCTGTCAGATATACATGCTCACAGAAAATTACTAGCTTGCTTATCTCCTGAGGTTACCAGAGCAACCTACTTATCTCAGGAGTTTAGGAGCCAGCTTACTAAACTCAGGAATTTATGAATACAGCTTGCTTATCTCAGAAACTTATGAGTACCAGTCTAGATCCCAGTGCTGATGATCCAGCTCCCAGTGCCGGTTTAAATTTTAAAAATACTTAAAAAAATACAATTAGAGACGTTGAAGACGGGAGTATTGCAATGCCATGAATCGGGACAGACACTCACTTGCTGTAGAGTAACCCTACGATGGGATTAGCTCGAGCCGCAACCAGGAGATAGGTCTGGAATGCTCCTTACCGTAGGCCCTCGGGATGCAGCTAGACTGCAAGCGTGGCTCCCCATAGCCCACCCAGACACTCTGTGAGGCACGCCCTTTTGTCTGGCCTCTACCTCCTCCCGAAATATAGGGGTTGTGGATCACAACTCGAGTAGCCTGACACGGGGCTCTACCAGTATAAACCAAATTATGGAGTCACATTGCACAGCCTAAGACAAACTCTCCTTTTGTAAAGTAAATAAAATAGGGGGACATGTTGGAGACCCAGACACAGTCCCACCTGGACAAGCCCGAACACACCCTGCTCGCCCAGCATGGATCCGATCTTAGGGCTATGCTAATGTTTGCTGAAGATAAGCCTCAGGATGTTCCAGCCCACAGGAAATTCCAAGCTTAAACACGTTTTGCATGTCCTGCCCTTCCCTTCCTTACTTCCTACCTTTCTGCAAAGTATAAATGTAATGGTTTATTTCATTAAAACAGACTTTGACAACCTTTGCAAAGTCTCTCTCTTTTCTCTCGCCCATTATATTTCAGGTTTGGGGTCTCCCCTCGAAACCCACTAGTAACTGAGTCCCGCAGGATATGGGACATAAAAGGAAATTTATTAACACTAAAATGTTAAATGGCATTTAATAATAAATAGGTATACCATACTAGATTAAACTTTTGGAGTACTAGATTAATGAAAATAACTGAATTGTTATTGTATGTGGCAATACTGGAAAACATCACCATTGGATTTTCAAGCAAAATACTATCCTCACACATGTATAGGTAATGATTTCATTCTATTCCCAAATGTGTGTATTTAATAATTTCATTATGCTCCCAAGTATGTACGTAAAATGATTTTATTTATGAATGTTTAGAAATAGGCTCAAGTAGATAGTAATTCTGGAAGTTTTGAATAGGGTAAACAATCATTGGAAGGTTGAGGAAAGGACAGAGGAACTACAGGATGATTTGCATGAGAAATAACATAGAACAAGGTCGAAATGGGGCATAGTGTTTCTGTCCTTCCTTAACTTTATTTTTTAATTTTCTAAACTTTGTTATCTAAATGAGAGTTTGCATTGCATAATAAGAGCAAATATTGAAGACTTAAAGAGGTTCTGTGAAAAATAGGATCCAGCCTGCACTCCGCTGACAGAAAGCCAACCTCTACCAAACACTCATTACACCCCATGAACACAAATAAACTCTGTGCTCAGAATAATATGTGTCAGATTCACTTAAACTCACCATCTTTTACATCCCTATAAACCAAATATCAGTAATCTTGGAAAGGTGGTGCTGGCAATCAAACTAAATAATGACCTATAGCTTGTCTCACTGTGGATCTGCTTTTATTTTTCCTCAGTCTCAATTACCCAAATAAGGACAGATTTATATTTTTAATTATCTTATTGGTCTATTTGTCACTTAAGTATTGTAGAAACATGGGGATTTATTTTTCTGAATGTGACCTCCTGAACCACAGCCAAATCATCAGGCTCAAACTGTGCTCATTCTCGGCTCTGACTAAATTGAGCACTGGTGCCTGCTACCTTTCCCCTCTCTCTTTCAATATGTGTTACACAGGATGTAATTTTACTAAAGCAGACCCTTTAATTATACTCTGCCAAAAATGCCACCTATTGTGAAATGATTTCCATGCTACAGACAGGGGAGCTGTGGGCACTGCAAGGTTCTGAAGTTTCTGTTATGTGCACAGACCCAAGAACAGCTGTTAACAAATCTGTCAGTGATTTCAAAAGGGAAAAAGAATCCGGATTATATTCTTGCTGTACTTTTGGTCAGAGAATGCAAATAATGATTTGACAGGCTTAGTGGGAAGGTGAAAAGATAGCAGAAGTGAAATAATAGATCAACATCAAAGATTTGAAGCAATATGCTACTAATATTGAAAATCTGATCAAATAACCACTTGCAATCTGACAGAAATTTATCTTGCAGAATACCATGAAAGTTGCTTACTCAATTAAATAAACAATACTGAGTTAAATTATTTGAAAAGAGAAATGTACAATCAAGGATTCATCAGACTGCTTAAAGTGGTGTAATTTCAAGAAATTAAGTAGAATATGTATAAGAGTAATAACACCATTATCATTTGTAAGAAAACCTAAAAAGGTTTTGAATCATATATTGTCCTTTATTTTTTAAGCCAATGTTTTATTGAAGCTCTGTGCATTTCATACAAATCAAATTAGATTACAAATCAAATCTAGACCTGTGCTCTCCTCTCTGCCCCCCATCCCACCAGAGCTCATGCATTCTGCCAAATATGTTTTTCATCTTTTTTTTTTTATTTTTGTATGTGTATGAATGTACTGTCTGCATGTAGGTCTGTGCACCGTGTCGTGCAATGGCCGCGGAGGTCAGAAGAGGGTCTCCTGATTCCCCTGGAACTGGAGTTCCCCCTGGAATGGAGTTTCAGACGGCTCTGCCGGCCGCATGTGGGTGCTGGGGATAAACCTGGGTCCTCTGCAAGAGCAGTCGGTGCTCTTAACCGCTAGCTAATCTCTCAGGCCGTTTTTTCATCTTTTTCTCAGTCCTCTTTCAACAAATTCTCGATGCAGAAGTTTACTGTTTCGAGGAGAAATCCACCATTTCCAGTCAGTTCTTTGACACGGAATTTTCTGTTGTTTTTGTTGTTATTCCTTCCAATATCCATCACTCTAAAATATGCCAATATGCAGGCCACATATAACAAGGTTTTAGACATCTTCAGCTTATGAATTTGTTTGTTTGTTTTTTTTTTTATTAGGCTGAAAGATTCCATTTGAAAGTCTGGCCTCCTTGGCAAGCCCAACCACCATCAGTGTTTGCCCTTGGTGTTCCACACTGGGGGTTTTCCTTTCACCACGGTCAACCAAATGAGGTTCCAGGTAAGCACCAAATCCTGTCTTGACCTTACTGTACTGGTCTCTGTGATACAGCACATGGGTAGTCCAACAATGGCAGATCGAATACTCTGAAGAAGTGGAAACCCCCAGTAGTAACTTAGTCCACAAAGTGGATGTCTCAACATCCCATTCTGGTCATCAGAAGGTCTTGGAGGATTCTTGGAGAGACCATGAGTCCTCATTCAGGCCCAATGGAAAGGTTGAAAAGCCATGTCTCTATCATTAATTGAAGGATGGCAAGAGCAGTGGCAGCCACAGGTACTTGCACTATGCCAGTAATAAGAGACAAAACAACGGTGCTGCTTTTGTCTCTCTTTTTAATAAGAGGTCCAAGTTTTTAGAATAACCTGAAGTACAATTTCTGTTGGTCTTACTGATTATGTATTTTGGTTCACTTTCACTTTTCCGGATGTTTAAAGGCCACACAGTTAATCTAATATCACAAGGTTTTTGTTTACCTCAAGGTCAATTAGGGATCTGTCCGTCAAAGTTCACTAGTTTTTTTTTTTTTTTTTTTTTGTTTTAGGGGGGGGGGGAGGGAGCCCCTGGCTCCTTTTGGCTTTTCAAATCACCAGTTCCATCCACTTGGAAGACAAAGTCTGGGTCTTGTGTAGACTCAGGCTGTCCTTTTTGAAGTATAAGCAGACTTTCCTCTTCGTTGTTACTGGGACACTGGCTGAAGTGCCCATTAGTGGGACCATCTCCAAGACCTCCCTGCACAGGAAGATGGTGACTAACATTTGCAGGCATTATCAATAGATGCCCTCATGCATGGGTCCCTGGGAACGTATTTACTTTTAGGGCAAGGAGGACAAAGTTAATCCCTAAGACCTCAACCAATTATATGGCATTAGTGTAGGGTCATTAACCATCCAAAAAGCAAAGATACACGCAGCTCTGATACTTTTTAACCACTTCTATAATATTTTATGAAAATGCTTGGACAAAAGCGCAAGCAGCCTGTATATAGAAAATACTAAGAAGCACAACCCCAAAAATAAATAACTGGTGGGTTGGGGTTGGAAGAGACAGTTCATGACAGGAACCAGTTTTCTCTGCATTCCTTTGATTTTATAATACTGTAATTACATACATATCCTTCATCAATATACCAAGCCTCCCTAACTGAAAAATCAATGGTAGCGTTCGAGAAACCGCCGGCTTTAATGGATTCACAATATAAGAGCACAGTTGTTTTCAGACCACATTTAGGTTGCTCAGTTTGCCATAATAGTAGGTAATTGGTGCTAAGCAAATCCACAGATGAGGGATCACCCATTCGTCCCTATTGTTACTCTGGCCTTAGCAATGATATCTTCTAAGCGCCATCCATTTACTGCAAATTTTTTATTATTATTTTTTACTTCTGCATAGAACTCCAGTGGGTAGATGTTACCACATTTATTATGTCATCCACATCAATCAGGTGATGAGTTTGAGTTGGTTCCAAGCATAGCTTAAGCTGATTATGCGGAAAATATGCTGCAACAAAGCAGTGATAGCATAGGGGGAAGATGCATGTAATCTCTGAGCTCATGTCAAGACAGAAAGGTCTGTGTGGTCTAAGATAGGATCCTTTGTGGCAATTAGATAAAAATAGATGTAGCTCAGGAGATGTACTGACTCATAGCCTGGGTGACGATGAAAGCAAGCTCATTTTTTTGCAAAGCAGCAAATTTGTGCAAATTTTTTTGGCACGTCCAAGAATCTTTTTGCAATCAAATGCAAAAAAAATCTCCAAAATCTACAATGGCAAAAAAAATCTCCAACTATTGCATCTCCAGAAAAAAAATAATCTCCAATTTGCAATCTAATCAAATCTCCCCAAGGGTTCCTACCCACCTCCAACACTGCTTTTCCATAGTTGCTATACTATTTTGCATTCCCACCAAGCAGTGGATGAGTGTTCCACTTTTTCCACAACCTCTCCAACAATTGGTATCATTTTCTTCTTGATCCTAGCCAGTCTTTCCAGAGTGAGCCGACTATGATAAGCTAGTGATGGTAAGACGTCCTTGGAGTATTGCAAAATGAGTTTCATGCATTCCATCCATTAATTAACTGCGCTAGCTAGCTCAAGAACACTCCTGTATAATGATATACTACTCTTATAGACAGACACTACTCTATTCCATCCTTGTCGAAGATACTCTGTTTCACACATTGGCTCCAACGCTTTTGTGGTTGAGCATCACTTTTGCTGTGTGTCTATAATAGCTACTAGAGCTCTGGAACTCTGTAATTTTTCTCCGACACGTCATCTATCTCCATAGATAGATGTGCTGGACTGAAAACAATAGTGTTATCAAACGACTGTGGCTAGCAGAGGCAATAGAGCTGGCGGGATGAAGGCTGAGCTAGTACACTACCCACGAACTGGGGCGAGGGCAAGGGGGAACGGTGCAGGGAAAGGAAGGAAGCTAGAAGATAGCAGGCCTAAGTGCCGTAACAAGGACAGAAGGTTCACCTCATAAACTGGGGAAGCCTAGAAACCAAAGACCTAATACTTGTAGGCAAACTGAGCAACACGATGTGAGTCGGAAAACAACGGGGCCGGATATGTGGAATCCGTTAAAAGGTTCGAGAACGAACGACCATGTATGTCAGTTAGGAGGCTGTGGGAGAGGGAGGAGGAGTGGAGGGTAAGGACAGGAGGATAAAAGCAAAGGAAGGCAGAGAAACGGGTGTGTCAGGACATGGGGCCTAACCACAGGAGGGAGTTTGGGGGGTGCTGCGTAGGATTCGGAGAACAAGGCTGCGGGAGCGGTTGTCCAAGCAGGTTCGAAAATAGTATGAAGGGGGTAAAAGGAGCAAGCGGGGGATTTTAGCGTGGCGGGAGGGGGAAGGGACCAGAAAGAGCCCATAGCAAGTTGGCTGAGAAGGCTGAGGGATCACGGTGTTCCGTGCCCTAAGAGTCAACTAAGTCCCCCACCCCGGCCTGAGGGCCTGATGGTTTCTGTTGATGTTACAGAAGCGGTTGAGTTAAGGGGCCCAGTTGGAAATTGTCAATCTTTATTTCCTGCGAGCGGCTGTCTGATTAAGGAACGCTTTTCTAGGCCTATGTCTTGTGGAGGCTGACAGTTTTTATTCTATCACCTTCCAAGTTTTGGATTTCACATTGAGGTCGTCGAAACATCTGGAGTTGACTTTGGTATAGGGCGAGAGGTAAGGGTTTAATTTCCTTCGTCTACAATGGTGATACAGTTTTGGCAACACCCTTTGCTGATGAGATGTCTTTCCTCCATTGTATCTTCTTGGCTCTCTTGTCAAATATGAGGGGGTTTGAAATTGTATGTGCTTAATTTGATCTTCAGTTTTGTTCCATTGTCACAGGTTGTTTTGCTTCCAATACCAAGCTGTTTTTTAGTGACTATAGTCTGTAGTAGAGGTTAAGTCTGGTATAGAGATTTCACCCCCTGTATGGCTCTTTTTGCTCCAGGGTTGCTTTGGCTATACAAGGTCTTTTGGGTTTTCCATATGAATTTAAGGAGCTTTTTTTCCAAGCCTGTATGGAAACTCAGGATTTGAACTGGGATTGCATTGATCTACAAATTAATTTGGGTAGAAATGGACACTTTTACTGTATTAATTTTCCAAGCATGAGCATGGAGGTCTGTCCATCTTCTGATGTCCTTCAGTTTCCTTCTTCAGAGTTTAAAAAGAAAAGTTTTGTAAGCGCTTAGGGTCTCTGATTAGGTTGTTCCTAGGTAATTTTATTGTTTTTGAGGATATTTGAGTGGGAAGGTTTCCTTATATCCCTACTTCAGTTGCCGTGTTGTTTGTGTAAAGAAAGGCGACTGATTTTTTAGGTTAAGTTTGTATCCTGTGCCACTTTAACAAGCTCTTAATCATTTCTAGGATTTTTTCAGGTGGAGGTTTTAGCATCCCGTAAACTTCATATCATCTGCAAAAAGGGATGCTTGACTTTCGCTTTTCCAAATTCAAACTCCTTTTAAATTTTTTTTCTTGCCTTATTGCCCCAGCAAGTGTGTCCAGTTCTATATTGAATAGATGAGTGGTGATGGGCAGCCTTGCCAAGTTCCTACCCTTTTAAGGGGAATTTTCTGTATTTTCTCCATTTAAGGATGATGGCGTGCTGTGGGTTTCTTGTATATGACGTTGATTACATTGAGGAATGCTCCCTTCAAACCAATTCCCGCTAAGACTTTAAGCATGAAGGGAGGCTAGATTTGATAAAAGACATTTTTTCTGCATCAATTGGGATGATCATGTGGTTTTTTGTCTTTCATTACATTTAGGTGTTTGTTATGATATTATTGGTTTAATATGTTGAAACATTCATCCCTGTATCTCTGGTCATGATGGATGATCTTCTTGAATGTGTGTCTGTATGTGAACATGGCAAGTATTTGGTTGAGAATGTTTGCATTTGTGTTCATTAATGAGATATGTTTATAGTTTTCCTTTTTTGGTTGTATATTTACCTGGTTTGTGTATTAGAGTGATCCAGGTTTCATAGAAGGAATTTGGGAGATGTCCCTCTTGCTTTTATCCCCTTCGCTGAAAAAAATTTGAGTAATAGTGGCTGTCCCGCCCTCTTTTGGAAAGTGTTTTGTATAAAACTCTGCCAGTGAAAAAAAAACTACCTGGACCTGGGTTTTTTGGTTTTTTTGTGTGGTTGTTTTTTTTATTTTTTTTTTTTTTTTTTGGGGGGGGGTTCTTAGTCAGTCTTCAATTTCTTCATATAGTGTTATGTGGTCTGTTTAAGCTATTGATCCTCTTCTTGCTCGTCCTTGGTTGACCCTTTGGTGATTTCCCGAAGTTTCAGATATTCATCCATTTTCTCCTAGGTTTTCAAACCTAGCAGAGTATAGGTTGTTGAAGTATTCTCTTATGGTTGTCTGGATCTGTTCACTGTCTGTTGAGATATTTTCCCCTTTCATTCATCCATGAATTTGTATTGATTGGAGTGGTTCTTTTTTGCTTTGGTTAACTGGGCTAGAGTCTGTCTATCCGTGTTTAGTCTATCAAAGAAAACACTTTTGGATACATTGATGTGTCTTGTACTTTTTTTTATTATTTTTTAAATTTCTGCTCTGATTTTTTGTTATTCTTCCTGTCTGTTGCATTTAGGGTTCATTTGGTGTTGTCCCTCTCAGTGTTGTTACATGCAATATTAGATCGTTCACGTGTGTTCTTTCCTGTTTTTCCTAACTGGGGCACCACAGGGTTATAACTTTCCCTGTTAGGTGCTCTTTTAATGTTATCCCTAGGTTTTATTTGCATGGTAAATTATCATTGTCGTCAGGTCCAGGATTCCCTTTTAGGTATTCCTTTCTTTATTTGTTTTTCATTCCACCCAGTCATTATTCAGGGAGTGGTTGTTTGGGTGCTTCCGTTTTTGTTGATATGTAGGCTTATCCTGGTGTAATATTGAGCTTATGCCTGTGGTCCCTGATTAGTGACATGAAATTATTTCAATCTTTTTTGTATTTGTGAGTTACTTATTTCATTATGTCTGGTCCCAGTATGATGCGATTTGGAGAATGTTTCATGTGGCGGGCTGAGTAAAAAGTTGTATTCTCTGTATTGGGTGTATGTAGGATGTGTTTGGAAACTATTCGTATATAAGGTAATGTCTGTGAGGTTCCTTTTGCTGTACATATCGTTATCAAGTTAATGTCTCATCTGTTTTTTCTTTGTCAGTTCGTGACCTGTCCAAAGGGGCTCAGTGGGTATGAGTCCCCCTATACAAGTGTGGCTGGGGTTATCTTTGCTCTGAGTGTCCTGGGGCAGAATTGTTCTTTATAAAGTTTTGGTGACCAGAGTTTGTTGGTGCATATCATATTCATTATGTGAAATCTTTCATGGTCAATTGTTCCTTTGATAAGATGTGCAATGGCCCTCTTTGGTCTCCTCTGAATTTCTTTTGCTTTAGTTCTTTTTTAGTTCTTGTTTTTTTCTGATTTAATGCAACACCTGCTTTGCCTTTGTGTCCATTTTCGTGTGGATATTTTTCCATCCCTTCAACCTTAAGGTGGTCCTACCTTGAGAGGTAAGAATTGTTTTCTTGTAGGACAGCATATGATGGGTCTCTGTTTCCTTTCATCTCCCATTTATGTTTTTGATGGGGGAGTTTCAGTCCATTAGATATTTAATGGTATAAACTGAACGATGTGTTTGCTTCCCTTTCACCTTATTATCCTTTGTCCATTTTTGGTCTCAGGTTTCCACTTTCTGAGTTATGCTTTTGATTATTGTCTTTTTCTAGGTGCTGGGATAAGTTGCTCCATCTCTTCTTCTGTCCTGTAAATTGGCTTCGGAAGTATTCTCTGAAGTGTGGTTTCCGACATGTTTTCTCATCTTGTTATGTCAGGAAGAATTTTTTTCTTCCCTATAACTGTAATGACATTTTTTCTGGTATATTGACCTGGGTTGGCATCTATGTCCTTATAACTACCCCACTGGGAGATGCTTTGTGTCCCTTCTTTCTTTTTTTTATGTTTCCACTGAGAAGTTCAGTTGCAATTTTGAATGGTTCCCCTTATGTGTAACTGTTGTTTTCCTCTTCTGGCTTCAGATTTTGTTCTTTGTTTTGGTGTCTGGAACATGTTTAACTATGTATAGCATGGGGTTTACTTTTCTGATCTTGTATTTTGAGTCTATGAGTGCTTCTGTTTTGTATTATTTGTCTGTTTTTATTTTTGGGGAAATTTCATCTACTATCTCGTTGCAAGCTCTGGTCAATAGTGTTCGTTTGGGATTCTCTCTCCTCCTCTATCCCTATTAGTGGAGGTTTGATCTTCCATAGTGTCCCACAATTCCTGGTCTGTATCTGACTTTCTGTGTATTTGTTAAATTTTTTGCTAATCTTTACTTGAGCTTTTAGTTTGTTCTGTCGTTATCTTCCAGGTCGCTGTGCTTCTGTTCTTGCTTCCCTCCCTTTTCCTTCTGGGTCGGAGGCTTTTTTTTTCCCATTCCTTATTCCTCTGATTTCCTTGATTGGTTGTGCTTTTCCCGTTTCTTTTTTCCTTTCTCTTGTGCTTTCTTTCGTACTTACCCCTTTCCTTTTGGCGCTTCTCCTCCCTTCCTGTCGCTCCGTCGTCCCGGGTGGATTTTCCTTTTTCCCCTGTTTCTTCCTGCTTTCCTTTTCAGTTTGTCAGTCTTTCCCTCTAGGTCCTTCAGTGAGTGTTTTTTCCTTCTCTTTCGTAGTTCTCTGACCTGGGCGTGAGAATTCGTTGATTTCTTTGAAGAGGGCTCAATTGTTTCTTCGAAGCGCGTGGCCCGGGGCCCACCCCCCATGGGGTCCCCTGTAGAAAATCGCCCACAGGGGTGGTAGAGCTTGGTTGGGGAATGAGCCTGCACACTTTCCCATGGTGTCCCTTTGTTGTGTCTCTGGAATGTGGGTTTCCCTTCTGGCGCTGTCCGTCCAATGCCAATCCCAAGAATTCTCTCCACGGTGTTGAAGGGTTGTTTGACGTGCCTCCGTCAGATGCCTTTCATTGTTTTTGGTTTTTTGGCCGTCCCTCCCCATTTATGGATTGTTGAACTTGATCCCTAGGTTTTAGGCCTTTTCAATTTTTTTTGTATATTGGAAGTCTAACGCACTTTTCCCTTTCTGTTCTGAAGGTTACCCCAAAGAATTCAACTTGGACACTCCCTCAGCAATTCCAGTTGGTGGGATTTGGGGTGGGGGGGGGGGGAAAAATGACATGCCTCCCGAAGCCTGTGCTCCAGTACTCTGTCCTTCAGGTGGTTCTGGGAAATCTTCTGTCTAAGCTCTGTGCACTCTCAGTGCTCACAGTGGGCAACAGGCCCACCTCTTATACCAGCTAGCAAGAGGGTGACTCCTCTCCCTACAGCACACAAGACAACGAGTTTCAAGTTGTCCAACAAACCAATGAAGACATTATCCAACAATCCCGTGAATACAATTATCCAACAATCTGCCTGGCTGAAGGCCTGGCTCTCCTGTAGCTTCAAGGTGGTCCTGGGAAATCCCCTATCTAAGCTCTGTGCATGCCCATTGTCCTTTATTATCAAATGCCACACTCCAACTCCAGGGGGTCCTAAAACATTAGTGGGAAGGGCAGGAGATTGAAGGAAAAAAGAAAGAACCAGAAACAGCTGAGAATCAAGAGACCTGTAGGCTATGAGAAGGCAGGCACTTATTGGCAGAATTGCATTTTTTGTCGTTTTTAAAACAGAAAATTCTTACTATAGGAAATTCAGTGAAAAAATGATAAATTCCCGGGTACTACATAGTTTCAATAAACATAGTTTTCATTAATCACATATGCTTGAGTCAGCAGTACCCAAACAGAACTTGTGAGACAAAGGCATATACCTACAAACAGCTTCTTTTATGAGATGTAAGTGTATAAGCAATATCCAAGCAGAACAACTAAAAGAAAGACATCTGGGGACTGATGAATCAGAGACTGAACATGTACAGGTTCAGCCCTTTGGTCAGGTAGTTTTGGGCTGAACAAATCCCATTAGCTGCTTTCCAGGGGTGAAGAGCCTGTGCTTCAATCCTAGGACAAGCAGGATAACCCTTGCAAATATTCCACTGGCTGTGCTCCCAGAAGAGGGGGAGGGAGGAAGCAGACTGCACCTGGCAGCCCCAAATACTCAGCTCTCAATAATCAAGCATGATATAAATTAGAACCGCCTATTTTCTCACATATGCCATGTATTTTAAATTGTAAAAAAAACATCAATTATTTATATAGCATAACCTTTCTCAAAACAAAATACCTCTCCTATTTATGTTTCAAATATTAGTATCAAACCTTAAACCTAATCCTCTAAAATGGATCATACTACTATAATGGATTTAAAGTATAAGGTTAAAATTAGTGAACATTTTATTACATCATTTTACTCTAATGTGTTCACTATAGAATACAGATAAAATACCTTCAGAAAATTTTTGTATTAACACATTATGACAATTATAAGTTTAAAATTTTGAATAAAATAACTCATGGTGGAGATTCAGTATAATGTATCTGCAATTTCTTTTGTTTTGAATTTTTTTATATTTTATTTTTGTTTTGGGTATGAATTACTGTCTGCATGTAGGTTTGGTTGCACCCATGTTTGTGCCACAGAGGTCAAGAAGAGGGTGGTCCGGATCCCCCCTAGAGCTGGAGTATCGCCCTGGATTGGAGTACAGACAGTTACTCAGCCACCATGTGGGGTGCGGGTGGATCGAACCCAGGCCTCTGTCAAGAGCAGTTGGTGCTCTTAACTCTCTCAGCTATCTCTCCTCCCAGTCCTGCATTTCTTTCTGGTTTATTGGATGTCCTAAATACTCATCAGGTATTTTGTTTCATTGTTGCACAAAGAGATAAAATTGCTATCTGATGGAATATGTGAACAAAACTGGATACTGTCCCAGAACTGGAGGAAAATTAGTCTCAAGTACACCCTCATTTTGCTTTAGGATTCTGAAAATAGCAGCTGTATTCTAAGGTGACATCTCACTGAATCAGAGATTTGAAAAAGGCTATCCACAAGAGCTCCAAACCAGGACTAAACATACTGGTTCTCACGTAAGTGGGAATTCAAAGTTTACTGTTAGCTCCAGATATTTGAAGGATCATTGTTGACCTCAATTATACTAGCATGACAAGTATTTCATGTAGACAATAATAAAGTGTATAAATGTGAAATTCCTATNGTTTTATTGAAGCTCTGTGCATTTCCTACAAATTATATTATAAATCAAATCTAGACCCGTACCCCCCTCCCTGCCCCCCTAACCCACCAGAGCTCATGCATTCTGCCAAACATGTTTTTCATCTTTTTCTCAGTCTATCTCAAAATTCTCAATGTAGAAGTTAACTGTTTCAAGCAGAAGTTCACCATTTCAGTCAGTTCTTTGACACAGTCTTTTCTGTTGTTGTTGTTATTCCTTCCAATATGAATTACTCCAAAATATGCACATATGCATGCCACATATATCACAGGTTTTAGCATCTTCAGCTTATGATTTTTTTTATTAGGCTGAAAGATGTCATGTTTGAAGTCTTCTCCTTGGCAAGCCCAACCACCCTTGTGTTCCACACTGGGGTTTTCCCTTCCCATGGTCACCAAATGAGGTCCAGTAAGCACCGCGTTCTGTCTTGATCTTCCTGTACTGGTCTCCATGATACAGCCTGGGTAGTCCAACAATGACAGTCTATACTCTGAAGAAGCTGAAACCCCAGTAGTAGCTCAGTCCACAAGTTGGATGTCTCAGCAGTCCCCATCTGGCATTGAAGGTTTGGAGGAGAGACATGAGTCTTCAGTCCATATTGGAAAGTTGAAAAGCTGTGTCTTCTCATGTCTTTGAAGGATGGCTGTGGCAACCACAGGGTAGCTGCACTTGCCAGTAAGACAGGCAAAACAACTGTGCTCTTTTCTCTTTTTACTAAGATCTTGAATTTTATACCTGAAGTACAATTTCTCAGGACTTACTATTTATTTATTTATTTCTGGTTATACTTTCCATTTGGATGTTTAAAGCCACACAGTTAGCCCAGATTAACCAAGGTTTTTTGTTTTGTTTTGTTTTCTTTTATTTTCTTTTTCTTTTTTTGGTCTCTTTGAGACAGGGTCTCCCTGTAGCCCCAGCTGTCCTGGAACTTGCTCTGTAGACCAGGCTGGCCTTGAACTTACAAAGATCCTCCTGCCTCTGCCTCCCAAGTGCTAGGATTAAAGGCATGCGCCACCATACCCAGCTAGGTTTTGTTTTCTTAAGGTTTGTTGAAGATCTTGTCCTGAAGGGTCACTCAGGTTTTTTAGGGGGGGAGGGAGCCCCTGGCTCCTTTTGGCTTTTCAATCACCAGTTCCATCCACTTGAAGACAAAGTCTGGTCTTGCTAGACCCGGCTTCCCTTTTTGAAGTATAAGCAGACTTTCCTCTTCATTGACTGGACACTGGCTGAAGTCCCATTAGTGGCTCTTCAAGACCTCCCTGCACAGGAAGAATGGTGACTCACATTTGCAGGACATTTCAAGAGATGCCCTCATGCATTGTCCCCTGGGACTTAGTTGACCTCTTAGGGCAAGGAACAAAGTTATCCCTAAGACTCTCAGCCAAATTGATATGGGCATTATTATGGTCATTAACCATCCAGAAAAGCTAAATTACACCAGCTTGATACTTTTAACCACTTCATAATATTTTAGAAAATGCTTGGACAAAAGCTCAAGCAGCCTTGTATAAGAAATACTAAGAAGCACCCCCACAAAATAAATACTGTGGTTAGACACAATGTCATGACAAACCAGTTTTCTCTGCATTCCTTTGATTTTATAATACTGTAAATTATACATACATATCCTTCATCAATATACCAAAGCCTCCTAACTGAAAATAAATGGTAGCTTAGTTCTAGAACCTCTTAAGGGATTCACAATATAAGAGCACAGTTGTTTTCAGACCACATTAGTGTTGCTCAGTTTGCCATACAAGTAGGTAATTGGTGCTAGCATCCACAGATGAGGGATACCATTCGTCCTTTGTTACTGCACTTAGCATGATATCTTCTAGCTCCATCCATTTACCTGCAAAGTTCATGATATCATTTTTACTGCTGCATAGAACTCCATTGTGTAGATGTACCACATTTTTTCATCCACTCATCAGGTGATGAGTTGGGTTGGTTCCAGCTCTTAGCTATTGCGAAAAGAGCTGCAACAAACATGGCTGTGCATGTATCTCTGTGGTAAGATGAGTCTTGTGGGTATATACTCAGGAGTGGTATGCCTGGGTGAGATGGAAAGCTCATTTTGCATCTCCAAGGGTTCTCCACACTGCTTTTCATAGTGGCTGTATGAGTTTACATTCCCACCAGCAGTGGATGAGTGTTCCCCTTTCCTGACAACCTCTCCAACACTTGGTATCATTTGTCTTCTTGATCCTAGCCAGTCTTATCAGAGTGAGATGATATCTTAAAGTGGTTTTATTCTGCATTTCCTTAATTATTAGTGATGCTGAACACTTTTTAATATGTTTTTCAGCCATCTCTAATTCCTCACTTGTGAAGTCTCTGTTCAGCTCTTTGCTCCACCTTTTGAGTGAGTCATTTGTTTTCTTTCTTCTTTGTTTTTTGAGTAGTTTATATATTCTGGCAATCAATACTTTGTCGGATTTATCTGTGGTGAAGGTTTCCTCCCACTCTGTGGGCTTTTCTTTATTTCCTTGATTGTTTCTTTTGATGTACAGAAGCTTTTGAGTTTAATGGGGGCCCATTTGTAAATTGTCAATCTTATTTCCTGCAGAGCTGCTGTCTGATTTAAGGAACTCTTTTCCTATGCCTATGTCTTGTAGGATGCTACGAAGTTTTTATTCTATCACCTTCAGAGTTTTGGATTTCACATTGAGGTCTTCGAAACATCTGAAGTTGACTTTTGTATAGGGTGAGAGGTAAGGGTTTAATTTCATTCTTCTACAAGTGGTGATACAGTTTTGGCAACACCCTTGCTGATGATGATGTCTTTCCTCCATTGTATCTTCTTGGCTCTCTTGTCAAATATGAGGTGGTTGAAATTGTATGTGCTTAAGTTTTGATCTTCAGTTTTGTTCCATTGGTCAACAGGTCTGTTTTTCTGCCAATACCAAGCTGTTTTTATGACTATAGTCCTGTAGTATAGTTTGAAGTCTGGTATAGAGATTTCACCCCCTGTATGGCTCTTTTTGCTCAGGGTTGCTTTGGGTATTCAGGGTCTTTTGTTTTTCCATATGAAAATAAGGACTTTTTTTCCAAGCCTGTGATGAAACTCAGGGATTTTAACTGGGATTGCATTGAATCTACAAATTAATTTGGGTAGAATGGACATTTTTACTGTATTAATTTTCCAAGCCATAAGCATGGGAGGTCTTTCCATCTTCTGATGTCTTCAATTTCCTTCTTCAGGAGTTTAAAAGAAAATTTTTGTAGAGCTCTTTAGTGTCTCTGATTAGGTTTGTTCCTAGGTATTTTATTGTTTTTGAGGCTATTTTGAGTGGGAAGGTCTCCTTATATTCCTTATTCAGTTGCTTGTTGTTGGTGTAAAGAAAGGCTACTGATTTTTGTAGGTTAATTTTGTATCCTGCCACTTTACTGAAGCTCTTAATCATTTCTAGGTGTTTTCAGGTGGAGGTTTTAGCATCCCTTAAACTTCATATCATCTGCAAAAAGGGATAGCTTGACTTTCTCTTTTCCAATTAATACTCCTTTAATTTTTTTTCTTGCCTTATTGCCCCAGCAAGTGTTTCAAGTTCTATATTGAAGAGGAGTGGTGATGGGGCAGCCTTGCCAAGTTCCTACCTTTAAGGGGAATGTTTCTGTCTTTTCTCCATTTAGGATGATGCTTGCTGTGGGTTTCCTGTATATGACTTTGATTACATTGAGGAATGCTCCCTTCAAACCAATTCCCTCTAAGACTTTAAGCATGAAGGGATGCTAGATTTGATAAAAGACATTTTCTGCATCAATTGGGATGATCATGTGGTTTTTGTCTTTCATTACATTTATGTGTTTTATGATATTTATTGGTTTTCATATGTTGAACCATTCATCCCTACATCTCTGGTCATGATGGATGATCTTCTTGATGTAATTCTGTATGACATTTGCAAGTATTTTGTTGAGAATTTTTGCATCTGTGTTCATTAATGAGATAGGTCTATAGTTTTCCTTTTTTGGTTGTATCTTGCCTGGTTTGTGTATTAGAGTGATCCAGGTTTCATAGAAGGAATTTGGGAGATTTCCCTCTGCTTTTATCCTTCTGAAAAAAATTGAGTAATAGTGGCTGTTCCTCTTTTGGAAATGTTTTATAAAACTCTGCCGTGAAACTACCTGGACCTGGGTTTTGTTTTTTTGTTGTTTTTTTTTTTTTTTTTTTTGGGGGGGTTCTTATTACATCTTCAATTTCTTCATATATTATGTGTCTGTTTAAGCTATTGATCTCTTCTTGGTTGACCTTTGGTGATTCCCAGGATTTCAGATATTCATCCATTTCTCCTAGGTTTTCAAACTTAGTAGAGTATAGGTTTTTGAAGAATTCCCATATGGTTGTCTGGATCTGTTCACTGTCTGTTGAGATATTTCCCCTTTCATCATGAATTTTATTGATTGGAGTGGTTCTTTTTTTCTTTTGGTTAACTGGGCTAGAGGTCTGTCTATCTTGTTTATTCTCTCAAAGAAACAACTTTTGGATTCATTGATTTTCTTGTACTGTTTTCTTTGTTTCTATTTCATTGATTTCTGCTCTGATTTTTGTTATTTCTTCCTGTCTGTTGCATTTAGGGTTCATTTGTTGTTGTCTCTCAGTGTTTTTACCTGCAGTATTAGATCGTTCACTTGTGCTCTTTCTGTTTTTCTAATGTAGGCACCCAGGGTTATAAACTTTCCTGTTAGGGCTGCTTTTAATGTATCCCATAGGTTTTATTGCATTGTATTATCATTGTCATTCAGTTCCAGGATCCTTTTATTCCTTTCTTTATTTGTTCATTCACCCATTCATTATTCAGGAGTGTGCTGTTTAGTCTCCATGTTTTGTTGTAGATAGTAAGGCTTATCCTGGTGTTGATATTGAGCTTTATTGCACTGTGGTCTGATAGAATACATGAAATTATTTCAATCTTTTTGTATTTGTTGAATTATTTTTTTCTGTGTCCCAGTATGTGGTCGATTTTGGAGAATGTTCCATGTGGTGCTGAGTAGAAAGTGTATTCTCTGTTACTTGGATGGAATATTCAGTAGATGTCTGTGAGGTCTGTTTGGTGTATCATATCATTCAGTTCAGATGTCTCTCTGTTTATTCTTTGTCTGGTTGACCTGTCCAAAGGGCTCAGTGGGGTATTGAAGTTCCCTATACTATGAGTGTGCTGGGGTTACTCTGTGCTCTGAGGTCCTGGAGAATTGTCTTTATAAAGTTTGGTGAACCAGAGTTTGGTGCATACATATTCATGATTGTGAAATCTTTATGGTCAATTGTTCCTTTGATAAAGATGCAATGGACCTCTTTGTCTCTTCTGATTTCTTTTACTTTGAAGTCTATTTTGTCTGATATTAAAATAGCAACACCTGCTTTCTTTTTGGTACCATTTGCTTGGAATATTTTTTTCCATCCTTTCACATTAAGTTGGTGCCTATCCTTGAAGGTAAGATATGTTTCTTGCAGACAGCATATAGATGGGCTCTGTTTCTTAATCCAATCTCCCAGTTTATGTCTTTCGATTGGGGAGTTTAGTCCATTAATATTTAAGGTCATAACTGAATGATATGTGTTGCTTCCTTTCACCTTATTATCCATTTGCATTTTTGGTCTAGGTTTCTACTTCTGCCATTATGCTTTTATTAATTTCTCTTTCTAGGTGCCTGGGGATAGTTGCTCCTTTCTTCTGTCCTTTGAATTGCTTCAAGTATTCTCTGAAGGGTTGTTTTTCTGGACATGTATTCTACCATCTTGTTTATGTCATGGAAGATTTTTTTCTCTCCTTCAACTATAATCGACATTTTTCTGTGTATATTAACCTCGGTTGGCATTGATAGTCCTTTACTGGGGATGCTTTGCTCCATGTTCTTCTTTCTTTCATGATTTGCACTGAGAATTCAGTTGCAATTTTGATAGGTTACCCCTTATATGTAACTTGTTTTCCTCTTCTGGCTTTCAGAATTTTGTCTTTGTTTTGGGTGTCTAACATTTTAACTATGATATAGCATGGGGAGTTACTTTTCTGATCTTGTCTGTTTGTCTAAGTGCTTCGTGTGTTTGTATTGGTTTGTCCTTTTTTAGTTTGGGGAAATTTTCATCTATTATCCTGTTGAAGCTCTGGTCAATAGTGTTGTGTTGGGATTCTTCTCCTTCCTCTATCCCTATTATGGGGAGGTTTGATCTTTTCATAGTGTCCCACAATTCCTGGCTGTTCTGATTTTGTGTATTTTTAAATTTTTCATAATCTTTACTTGAGCTTTTTAGTTGTTCTGCGATATCTTCCAGGTCTGATGTTCTTAGTTCTGCTTCCTCCATTGTACTTCTGAGGCTTTTTCCATTCCTTTCCTCTTGATTTATTGATTGTTTGATTTCCTTTTCTTTTTTCATTTCATCTTGTGATTTCTTTAGTATTTCCACTTCCTTTTGGAGCTTCTCAATACCTTCATGTAGCTCCTTGCTTCCCTGGGTGGTTTCCTTTTTCACTGTTTCTGCTTCCTTCTCATGTTTGTCAGTCTTTCCCTCTAGGTCCTTCTTGAGTTTTTCATTCTCTTTTCTTAGTTCTCTGACCTGTTCTTTATATTCTTTGATTTCTTTGAATATGTCTGCAATTGTTCTTCTAAGCTCTGTGTCCTGGGCCACCCCCCATGGGGTCCCACTGTAGAAATCTCCCACAGGGTTGGTAGAGCTTGGTTTGGAATTATCCTGCACCTTTCCCATGTTGTCCCTTTGTTGTGTCTCTGGCATGTGGGTTTCCCTTTGCCTGTCTTCCAATGCCAATCCCAAATATCTCTCCACTGTGTTGAAGGGTTGTTTTCCTTGCCTCCTTCAGATGCCTTCATTGTTGTTTTCCTTCCCTCCCCATTTATGGATTGTTGAATTGTCTAGGTTTTAGGCTTTCAATTTTGTTTATATATTGGAAGTCTAACTCACTTTTCCCTTTCTGTTCTGAAGGTTCCCCAAAGAATCCACTTGGACACTCCCTCAGCAATTCCAGTTGGTGGGATTTGGGGTGGGGGGGATGACATGCCTCCCTTAGCCTGTGCTCCAGTACTCTGTCCTTCAGGTGGTTCTGGGAAATCTTCTGTCTAAGCTCTGTGCACTCAAGTCTCACAGTGGCAACAGGCCCACCTCTTATACCAGCTAGCAAGGTGACTCCTCCCCTACAGCCACACAAGACAACGATTTAATTGTCCAACAAACCAATGAAACAATTATCCAACATCCCAGTGATACAATTATCCAACAATCTGCCTGGCTGAAGGGCCTGGCTCCTACCTGTGCTTCAGGTGGTCCTGGGAAATCCCCTATCTAAGCTCTGTGCATGCCCATTGTCCTTTATTATCAAATGCCACACTCCAACTCCAGGGGGTCCTAAAACATTAGTGGGAAGGGCAGGAGATGAAGGGAAAAAAAGAAAGAGACTCAGAAACAGCTGAGATCAAGAAGACCTGTAGGCTGATGAGAAGGCAGGCACTTTATTGCAGAATTGCAATGTTTTTGTGCCTTTTTTCAAAACAGAAAAATTCTTACTATAGAAATTCAGTAGAAAAATGATAAATTCCTGGGTACTACATAGTTTCAATAAACATAGTTTTCATTAATCACATATGCTTGAGTCAGCAGTACCCAAACAGAACTTGTGAGACAAAGGCATATACCTACAAACAGCTTCTTTTATGAGATGTAAGTGTATAAGCAATATCCAAGCAGAACAACTAAAAGAAAGACATCTGGGGACTGATTATCAGAGACTGACATGTACAGGTTCAGCCCTTGGTCAGGTAGTTTTGGTCCTGAAAATATCCCATTAGCTGCTTTCCAGGGGTGAAGAGCCTGTGCTTCAATCCTAGGACAAGCAGGATAACCCTTGCAAATATTCCAGTGGCTGTGCTCCCAGAAGAGGGAGGGAGGGAAAGGCAGACTGCACCTGGCAGCCCCAAATACTCAGCTCTCAATAATCAAGCATGATATAAATTAGAACCGCCTATTTTCTCACATATTCCATGTATTTTAAATTGTAAAAAAACATACAAATATATTTATATAGCATAACCTTTCTCAAAATCAAAATACCTCTCCTATTTATGTTTCAAATATTAGTATCAAACCTTAAACCTAATCCTCTAAAATGGATCATACTACTATAATGGATTTAAAGTATAAGGTTAAAATTAGTGAACATTTTATTACATCATTTTACTCTAATGTGTTCACTATAGAATACAGATAAAATACCTTCAGAAATTTTTGTATTTAACATCATTATTGACTAAATTATATTTAAAATTTTAATAAAATAACTCAGTGGTGGAGATTCAGTATAATGTATCTGCATTTCTTTTTTTTAATTTTTTTAATTTTATTTTTGTTTGTGTATGAATGTACTGTCTGCATGTAGGTTTGTGCACCCATGTTTGTGCCACAGAGGTCAGAAGAGGGTGTCGGATCCCCCTAGAGCTGGAGTTCTCCTGGAATTGGAGTTACAGACAGTTCTCAGCCACCATGTGGGTGCTGGGGATCGAACCCAGGTCCTCTGCAAGAGCAGTTGGTGCTCTTAACCTCTAGGCTATCTCTCCAGTCCTGCATTTCTTCTGTTTATTGGATGTTCCTAAGTACCTTCATCAGGTATTTTGTTTCATTGTGCACAAAGAGATAAAATTCTATCTGATGGAATATGTGTAACAAAACTGGATAATGTCCCAGAACTGAGGAAAATTAGTCTCAAGTACACCCTCATTTTGCTTTAGGATTCTGAAAATAGCAGCTGTATTCTAAGGTGACATCTCACTGAATCAGAGATTTGAAAAAGGCTATCCACAAGAGCTCCAAACCAGGACTAAACATACTGGTTCTCACGTAAGTGGGAATTCAAAGTTTACTGTTAGCTCCAGATATTTGAAGGATCATTGTTGACCTCAATTATACTAGCATGACAAGTATTTCATGTAGACAATAATAAAGTGTATAAATGTGAAATTCCTATCTAAGACATTAGAGCAGATAACCCAGAAGGTCAGCAGGATATGGGAACCAATTCCACTGGTCACATTGGACATCAGGCACCTGCAGCCCACTCCCCTCAACACCCCCCCGACCCCTGCCAAGGGATTGTAGCTTGAAATAAAGCATTCTGAAACTTTTTTCTCCTGAGGCATGTCTGCCCTCTCAGAGGCAAATGGCACAAGCCATAAGTTTTTCTCATGGGACTATGGTATTCTTACCATTAAACTTATCTGCTGCAGAATACAAGTAGTCTTCTCCTCTGTCCCGCCCACCTCCTGGTCAAAGAGCCCACCAAATCTCTATATAAGTGCTTAAAATCCTTGCAATAAATGAGTTTGCTCACTGACACTACTCCCATGTCTTTCTTTGATCCATTTTGGGTTCATCACCACCTCATGGACCATCCGCTGCTCCCTCCTGCTTTCCTCATTGTGGCCCCTGTCAGTTGCACCTCAGCCAGGCAGCACAACTGCCATACCTAGGGCCGTGAGACTGAAAACCTGGGAGGCACGAACCTCACAACACGGAGGAAGCCAACACCTTCCCACCAGTAATTGGTTGCAAATATTTCCTCAGGTAAGGTTCAGGTATTTTACCCACTTCCCTGTGTCAATGGTAGGGTTTTGTCTGGCTTCAGCTTCTGTGGGACTTGAGCTCATATGGGACTTGGGCATTATTTCACCATTGCTGTAAATTCATATACAACTGAGCTGTCTGGAAAATTCTGTTTCCTTGTTGTCATTCACCTCCTCTGGCTCTTACATATTTCTACCCTGTTTTCTAAAAATTTTCCTTGGAAGACAGAAGTATGATGTAGGTGACTGCAGTGGATAGCTTTAGTGTCAACTTGACATACCTGGGTTGAGAGAGCCTCAACTGGGGACTTGCTTCCATTGGACTGGCCTGTGGTCAAGTCTGTGAAACATTTTCTTAATTATCGAGTGATGTTGGTCAAGCTCAAGCCATTGTGGGTGGTGACAACCCTGGGCAGGTTGTGCTGTAGTGTATAAGAAAACAGGCTGAGGGAGCATAGGCCTGGGAAGCAAGTCAGTAAGCTGTGTTCCTCTACTCCATTGCCTACGCTTCAGTTCTTGCTACCATGTTCCTACCCTGAGTTCCTACCTACCTTAGGCTCCCTCAGTGATGAATTGTGACCTCGGAGATGAAAGCTGAATAACTTCTTCCTCATGTTCATATTAGTCAGAGTCTTTGAAAAGATGCATTTCTTTTTTCAATACGATATTTTTACTGGCATTTTGTGTAATTCATACATCATTTTTCAGTTTGGTTTAGACATATTCCCCTTCTTCTTCCCCCCACCCCACTCCAGTTCCTGCATTCTGTCATACATGATCTGTATCTTTCTCTCAGTTTTTTAAAAGTTTTCCTCTGCAAAGGTTGATTGTTTGGGTCAGAACCTAACTATATCTCTCCGTTCTTTGATCCAGTCCTTAAGTTGTGGTTCCCTCTCAATTGCATTGCTTTAAAATATGCCAATATAAACATCTTTTTAATGGGCTTGGTGTTATCTGGAGCGGGTTCATCAACTCAAGAATGTCTACAGTTACTGGTAGCATAGACTGTCCTGGTACCATAGAGAGCACTGAAAAATCTATGGTGAAATTGTTTGAAGCAATTATGAAGATTAACACATTTGAGTTTCCTAACTCACCTATTGTGAGAGGAAAGGAATTTAGTGACTCTATACATAAAGCATTTAACAATTTGTGGAAAACAAGGAAAATAGTGATGTTGGCTTGTGGCTTCTGGCATCTCTGGATAAAATGATGGAGAAAAACAATGAGCTCAGTGATAAAATTAAGCAGCCGCATATTCAAGTCAACAGTTTAAAACTTTCCAGTGTGCCCTGGAAGAGAACGTTCTCTCCAGCAGCCATAGAGTGAAAATTGCAGAAAATCAAGCTGGAGACTTTATTATGTGTTTGACTGACTTACAATCTAAATTTAATTCCAGCCTCAAAGAGGGTCAGTGGTAAAAGTGAAGGCACTGATAGGGAAATATTAGAATCCTGAAATTTGGGGTGGAGATGTGTAGGGGAACCCTGATGAGACTGAGGAATTTCAATCCTCAGACTCTAAGGGATTTACTTCAAATGATGAATTAATCTCCCCATACTCAGCCAGAAACGTATCTCCATACCATGAAGACCCACCCTCCCCACTTTTCCCTGAGAAAATTAATCCCATGGGGCCAGATGAAGCTAATGTCCTTCAGTGCCCGGCAATTTCTGCCTCTAAACAGAGTCATGGCTTAGTATACCCCTAGAGATTACATGGCAATGTGGTCCATGAGGAGTTGCACTATGTCACTAAAAACTTGGTGAGTTTGTTTGCTAATTCACTTAAGCAGAAGTCTAAGGAATACGTGTGGGAATGGATTTTAAGGGTATGTGATAATGGTGGAAGAAACATAAAATTGCATCAGGCTAAGTTAATCAATATGAGCCCACTGAGTAGAGATACTAGGTTTAATAAAGAAGCTTAGACTGTTTAAAAAACAAGGTGTTAAAAGTTTATTTGATTGGTTAACTAAAATATTTATTAAAAGATAGCTTATAGACAGAGTTGGAGATGCCTGATATTCCTTGGCTTAGTATTTATGAAGGGATTTTAAGGCTCAGGAAAATTGCATATTCAAATGATTCAAACTGTAAAACCAAATCTTCCACAATGTGAGGGCCTAGGACATACCTTTCACTGATTTTATAAAATGGAGAGTACTGAAAGAGGCACATTTAAAGAGATTTGTTTTTACTCTTTTCCTTATGCCAGATCTTAGAGTCAGAGATGCTCAGTTACATGAATTTTAATTGATTTTTATTTATGTGTATATAAATGTACTAGGTTTAATAGGACTTCAGGGTAGGGGTCAGGTGGCAGCACTGAATTGCCAAAGGCAAGATGAGTGTAATTATCATAATGGGTAACAAAGGCAAAACAATGCCTATAATGGAATGACACAAACGGATCTTTGATACTGGCTAACCAATCATGGTGTTTCCAGGGACCAAATATATAAGGAGCTTACTAAGTTTTTATTTGATCTGTATAAGCAGAAAAGCTCTAGAACAAATAACAGAAAATCAACACTGGATTTTAGCAATAGAGAATCCTATCCAGTCAACCAATTTCCAGACTTGAGACAGTTTACAGATCCAGAACCTCTTGAATGAAGTGAAGTCTGGGTTCCCTTGAGGGAGAACTTTGTCACAATACCAAAAAGTTATGCTGGTCATCTTTTCCCCATCCTTCCCCAGAGGGCCCTGCGGCCTTGTACTAGAGTAACTGTACATTGGGGAAAAGTGTGGGCAACTGCAGGCCACATGTGGCTGCTGGCATTAGTTCAAATATCCATCCAACACCTCCCAGAGGCACAGGTGTAAGTCATGAGACCTCTCTGACTCTGCCCCTTGAGAAAGCAGCAGCTCTTGACTCAACTTGTTACCCAACACATTATGCAAGGCAGAACAGCCTCTATCTTCATCTACAGACAACTATTCTCCCTTTGAGAGATAGCTTTTAGTCTCCTATTGGACCTTTGTGAAAACCAAATGTTTGACAATGGGCCACCAAGTCACCATGTGACCTGAGCTGCCCATCATAAGCTGGGTGTTATCTGACCCACAAAGCTATAGAGAGTAGGACGTGCACGGCAACAATCCATTATCAAATAGCAGTGGTGTATTTGTGATTGTTGCCAGATCTGCCAACAACAGTGAGGAGCATTGAAACCTGATATGACACTATTCGCTTGGGTGGCCAGCCAGCAGCCTGGTGGCAGGGTGATTATATTAGACTACTTCCATCATGAAGGAGAAAGTGCTTTGTACTTAATAAGAATAGACACTTATTCTGGTTACGGAATTCCCTTCCTGCACCTAATGTTTCTACCCAAACTATCATCCAGGAACTTAGAGAATTCCTCATGCACAGTTAAGTCTGTATTCCTTACAGAATTGCTGCTGATGAGGGAACTCACTTCACAGCCAAAGAACTGTGACAGTGGGCCCATGGTGATGGATTCCAGTGACCTTACCATGTTCCTCACCATCCTGAAGCAGCTGGTTGATGGGAAAATGCAAAGGCCTCTTAAAAACACAGTTACAGTGTCAATTAAGTGACAATAGCCCAGAGTGCTAAGACAGGGTCCTCCAGAAGGCAGTGTATGCTTCGAATCAGCATCTAATATATGGTACTGTCTCTCCTATATCCAGCATTCACAGAACCAGGAATGTAGATTTATAAGTAGGAATGATTCCACTGACTATCATACCTAGTGACCTAGCAGGAAAATTTTTGGTTCCTTTACCTGCAACTTTGTGCTCT
The DNA here is from genome assembly GCA_009823505.1 of Rhizomys pruinosus. Classification (NCBI taxonomy): domain Eukaryota; kingdom Metazoa; phylum Chordata; class Mammalia; order Rodentia; family Spalacidae; genus Rhizomys; species Rhizomys pruinosus. The sequence goes on from VZQC01013519.1 coordinate 73,132, forward strand.
GATGGCCTAGAAGTTTTGGTCCCAGAGGAGGGGAAGCACTTTTGCTAGCAGACACAGCAAACTTTCCATTGAACTAGAAGCTAAGACATCCCCCTGGCTACTTTGGGTTTCTGATACATGTAAGGAAGGCTAAGAAATGAATAACAGTTTTAGGAGTGATTGATCAAGACTACAGGGGAAATTGGACTGTTTGTCCACAATGGGGTAAGGAAGATTATGACTGGAAAGGAAGCAATTCTGTAGGGTGTCTTTTTGTATTACCATCTTCTGTGATTAAGGTCAATGGGAAACTGCAACAACCCAAACCCCTCAGGGATGAAGTTATGAATCACTCCAGGAAAAGAGCAAAAAATTGCAAAGTTGCTTTGATGGTGAATGGGTAGTAGAGAAAGGTAGTTATAAATATCAGCTGAGACCACATGACCAGTTGCTGAAACATGTGTTGTAATTGACATGCTCTTTTTTTTGAGACAGGGTCTCCCTTTAGTCCCAGCTGGCCTGGAACTCATTCTGTAGATCAGGCTGGCCTTGAACTCACAAAGATCCGCCTTCCTCTGCCTTCTGAGTGCTGAGATTAAAGGCATGTGACACCACGCCCAGCCTGAGATAGTTCTTAGCCACCACATGGGTGCTGGGAATCGAACCCAGGTCTCCTCTGCAAGAGCAGTTGGTGCTCTTAACTGCTGAGCCATCTCTCCAGCCCAACATGATCATTTTTTGTCCTATTTTGTTAAGAATATGTTTGTGCATACACACATATTTTAAGCATATGTTTGTGTTCCCTTTTAAATGTGTAATTGAGATGTGTTAATTGGTTGGTTGTTTATATATTATCATATTTAGGATATGAAATACAGAATGAATAAGTATTTCTCAAAGACCTTACCACATACTCTAAGATACAGAATACATTGTAATTGCACATGGGATAATTAAATCATGTTAGGTGTAATTATGACCCTGCCAATATTTTCATTTGAAGATTAAGCAATACACAAGGAGATAAGGTGTGTCAAAATGACAAGGGGTGGACTTGTCAATGGCTAATCCTGCAGGTAAACTTGACTGAATCTGGGACTAGTTAAAATGGAAGAGGGATCTGATTAGATCATTTGAAGCTGGAAGAACCATCCTAAATATGGATGTTACCTTCTGATGGCAGTCCATATAAAAGGCATGGCAGAAGGGAACTCTTGCATTTTCTTTTTGATTTTGCCTTCTCTCACACTAGTGAGTTCGTCTTACTGCTTGGATTCCAAAAAGACTGAAGAGTAGCAGATCTCCCAGAATCCACCAGGCCTATAGCACCAGATTGGGACAAGTGAGACATCAAACCTCATGCACTGAGGAACTACCAGTAGCTTAGTCATTCTACCTATTCTGTTTCTTTAGAGAACCTTGACTAATAGTGTCCTTTTTGAGAATAAGCAGTTAGTAGCCTCTTATGCTCTGTACTTTGGCCAAGTGAAGTTCTTTGTTAATCACCATCTGTAGTATAAATGATCTTCATTGCTGAGAGTTGAAAGATGAAGTTTAACAATGAATCATTAGAAATCAATTTAATACTATATTTATTTGGAAGAACAGTTTTATTAGGCTTTCTCCCATAGACTGTGGGCTGTCTAGCCTCAGATGCCAAGGCTTGATACCATTCGATAACAAGGACGTAAATCCAATAAGAACATTGATCACTTCTGTAATATTCATACCACTGTTGTACTGGTGGACATATCTTGTCATACCAGTTGTTATTGTGGCTCACAAGGTTCACTGTTGGGTAAAGTTCATGCTAAATTTTCTCTTTAAATAGCAAGTGTAGCATCTTTTAGCACTATGAAAAATAGCTAGTCGAGATGATCCTTTGAAGCTAACACCAGTTTGCTTTCACCTATTTTTCTTCTATAATTAACATATAGTACATTCAGCAACAGGACTCACCATGAACTTCTGTTGGGTAGCCAAGAGGAGGGTCAATGATCAGTATTGTTCTAGGGTTCCTCAGACCCCTAGCCAGCAGTTTCAAAACAGGAGTCCATCCCTAGCAATATGCTTTTACTTTGTTAGCCAATGAGGTCTAATAGGTTTAATGTCCCCCTGTTATAAGGTTACTCTTGTTAATGTATTTTTATAGTCTATATGCACATACTTTAATTAGGTTCTGTAGTGGTAGGTTTTCAGATGACTTTTTCTAAAAGCCTTTACTCTTATTTATCCACACCCATATTCCTTCCTCTCCCCTGCCCTCCCATTCCCCACCCCACTTCACTCTTCCTATTCTGTTATTCATATATTTTCATTGGGGTGGCCTTTATTTCTTTTTTTTCTCTATTTTCTTCCTCTAGGAAAATGCTGAGATTTACAGTGCTGCCTGCCCTGGGATTTTTTTAAGACTAGTAAAATTTTCCTCAATTGTCCATTTGAGTCCATTCTTAAACACATTTTTTATGAGACTAAGAGCTTACCCTAAGTTTGGACCCTGGTTTTCTCTGTATCATAAAGCCTATGAGTATGATGGACATAATCTCTCACACAAAACCAGCTATTGCTATTTACTAAATGGTCAGCCTGTCAAAGGCCCTTCTAAATATATATGTTATACCTACAGACCTGGACTACTCTCAACCTTGTTCAGAGTAGTATATATTTTGAAATTATTAAAATTTTGTCAGTTGGCCTTTTAGTATAAACAAATCATATCCAGTGTTTTAGGTTTATTTTAGTATTATTTTTAATATTCTTTCAAGCTGAGGAAGTGAACAATATTTTACAAGCTTTGAGGGAAAATAAGCTACCACAAGAAGAAATTAGCAACAGCACTGCAATTCCCATGCAATAGCACCTTATTTCCCTCCTGAATTTTTCACACATGTAGGAATACGCAAACATTTTTGTTAGAGGATGTTTTACAAGTATAATCATGTGTGTATTTGGACATCCAATTGCTTTAGCAATGCTATGTGGAGGAGGTGAAATTTGGGAGTGAGAGAGTTTTTTTTTTCTTTTCTTTTGTAAGGCAACCATTTTCTCATGGGGAAAAAATAAAATAATGTGTGATAAGAGGACACAATTGAAAAATAGAAACAGAAGAGGTGGTGTGGGGCCACTTCTGCATAAATGAATATGTAGAGGCTTTTCTAAGAAAACAGATTGTAAAATATATGTATGCTTTTAGTTGTATTTTTCCTTCATTTGTTCTTCCTTAAGCAAATGGTAGTTAATTGTTGCTTGAACTGGTAAGTTAATCTGTGTAAAGAAAATGGTAGCAATGATGTTAAATGTTAGACACTGCCTTAAAAAAATCATAACTGAAAACCCAATTGAATGTCATAAATACCCATGAAAACTGTCATTACATTTTTAAAATCTTAAAAAAATCAATTGACTGAGGTAAAATAATTCAAGAGCAATGCTCTATTTTCACTCCGATTTATGAATTTCTTTTAGTGGCTTTCAAAGATAGATTATATGTTAATAATGCATAATATTTTATAAATTATTGTCTCAAATACTTTATAATTTAACAATACTTAAATTTCTAATGTAATTTTGTCATAACCAAAATTCTTCTGACTCTGATACTAGTTCTAGTTTCTCTTCAATTGCTGTGACAAAATACTCTGACCAACACCAACTTGGGGAGGAAAGGGTTTATTTGGCTCACATCTCCTGGGTCATAGTTCATCACTCAGGGATCCCAAGGTAGGAATTCAGGGCAGGTATCTGGAGGCAGGAGCTGAGGCACAGGCCATGGAAGAATGCTGCTTACTGGCTTGCTCCCCTGGCCCATGACCAGACTGCCCTCTTTTTTTTTTTTTCCACATTAATTTTTATTCTTTTTATATATTTTATTGAGTTTTTGTGCATTTCACATAATGTATCTTTTTTTCCCCACAATGTTTATTGATATATACAAGTACATAAAATCAGGGCATGAACATGACTTGATAGATTAAGTAAACTTAATTTCAATACTATAATAAGGGACCAATTCAAATTTTCACCATTTGTTTCACACACACAAAAACCACTTCGAAGGCATTAACGATCTCTCAAATCTGATCAGTTTTGTACAAGTAAACCATGTTTCTTTTTAAAAAGGCTTGTACACTTTTCCAGGGTCAAGGATATTGAAATCTGTCACATAAAGCCCATTACTAGAGGTAGAAATACAAGCAATATATTATTATAGCAACAACCATCAATTACAGTTAAGGATTTTCTGTAACAACCAAATGGATAATCTAATATTCCAACAACTCAAGTATTACTGAGCAAAGTGTATTTCTACAGTATTCAGTATTGCTATTCAGTTTTCTAACTTTAAACAGCCTATAATAACTGGCAGCAGAGAAGGTCCTTGCAATAGGCTGCCTCTGCTTGAGAATTTATGATGTAATTGTTGCATGCTGCTAATATACTATCTAAACATTAAAGATACTCCTAAAATATTTGATGGTAGACTATGATTAAGACATTACACTACAAAAATCCTTATACAGAAGAAAAACCTTATTGATGTGCTTCTTCTTTAAATATTGTGCCCCCAAATGATGTCCAGTAAGCACACGTCCTGTTTTGATTACCCTGCGTTGACCTCCATGATACTGCCTTGGTAATCCAACAATGGCAGTCCATATTCTGAGGAGGCTGAATTCCCATTAGCTACTTAGTTCACAAGCTGGGTATCTCAGCAGTCCTCAGTCCACATTGGAAGGCTAAAAAGTAAAAAAGCTGTATCTCATGTCTTTGAGGAGTGCCAAATGCAGTGGCACCTACAGAGCATATGTTCCTGCCTTTGAGAATTGAAGACAGGCCAAACAACGGTTCTCTCTCTCTCTCTCTCTCTCTCTCTCTCTCTCTCTCTCTCTCTTGTTCTTTTTGTCTTTTTACTAAGATCTCAAGTTTTGTGTCTGCATTACAGTTTCTCTGGTCTTATTGATTATTATTTCTGTTGTACTTTCCTTCTGGATGCTTAAGCCCATACAGATAGCCCAGATTAATCAAGGTTTTGTTTTGTTGAGGCCATTTGAGGATCTGGTCCTCAGAGGTCTCTTGGGGCTTTTTTTGGGGGGGGTGTTGGGAGCCCCTTGCTTCTTTCAGCTCCTCATCCACCAGTTACATCCACATGAGGACAAAATCAGGTCTTGCTAGACCAGGCTTCCTTTTCTGAAGGATCAGCAGACTTTCCTCTTTATAGACTGGACACTGGCTGAAGTCCCATTAGTGGCTCTCCAAGAGCTCCCTGAATAAGAAGAATGGTGACTCACCTCTGCAGGGCTTTTCAAGAGATGCCCCCACGTATAATCCCCTAAGACTTGGTTGACCTCTGAGGGCAAGGAACAATGCCGTCCCCCAGGTCCCATTGATAGGGACTTCAGATATGGTCGTTAAGTACCCAGAAAGGCTAAGTTGCACCAGCCTGTTACATTGCACCTATATTAACATTGTATCCTCTGGAAACAAACTTTATGTTATTTCCATAGCATATTTCTTGATTCACATCTTTCCATTTTAATCCCATATTTCTCTAAAAGATAAACACATACCCTGCATCATATACTAAAAATCCAAGGTCTGAAAATACATGTTAGGTCAGCTCTAGAACCTGTGTAGGGATTCCCGGTACAAGAACACACTTGTCTTTAGATTGTGAGGAATATAATATTAACGTTGCTCATTTTGTCTTACACCTAGGTACTTGGTACTAGCATCCACAAATGAGGGATACCATTTGTCTTTTTTTTTTTTTTTCTAGGACTGTGCTACTTCACTTAGTATAAAATCTAGTTCCATCCATTTACCTTCAAATTTCATGACATCATCTTTCTTTACCATTGCATAGTACTCCATTATGTAGATGTACCATGTTTTCTGTATCCGCTCATCAGTTGAGGGGCATCTGAGTTGGTCCTAGCTCTTCACTATTGTGAAGAGAGCTGCAATAAACATGGATGTATATGAATCTCTGCTGTAGGAAGATTCTGATGGATATATACCTAGAAGTGGTATGGCTGGGTCAAGTGGTAGGCTCATTTTGAGTCTTTTAAGGTTCTCCATACTGCTTTCCACAGTGGTTGTACAAGTTTGCATTCCCACCAGCAGGGGATGAGTGTTCCCCTTTCCCCACACCCTCTCCAGCATTTGATATCATTTGATTTCTTGATCCTAGTCAACCTTATCAGGGTGAGATGATATCTTAAAGTGGATTTAATTTGCATTTCCTTAATTATTAGCAATGTTGAGCACTTTTAAAGATGTTTCTCAGCAATCTCTATTTACTCGCTTGTGAATTCTCTGCTCAGCTCTTTACTCCATCTTTTGAGTTATTTGTTTTCTTATTCCTTTGTATCTTGAATAGTTTATATATTCTGAAAGTTAATGATTTGTCAGATGAATCAGCAGCCAAGGTTTCCTCCCACTCTGTGGGTTTTCTCTTCACTTCCTTTATTGTTTCTTTTGCTGTACAAAAACTTTTGAGTTTAATAAGGTCCCACTTGTCAATTGTTGACCTTATTTCCTGTGCGGCAGCTGTCTGGTTTAGAAAGTTTCTTCCTACACCTATGTCTTGTAAGTTGTTGCAAACTTTTTCATCTAACAACTTCAACGTTTTGGGTTTCAAATTGAGAGCTTTGATCCATTTGAAGTTTTTTTTTTTTTTTTTTTTTTTTTTTTTTTTTTTTTTTTT
>VZQC01013519.1:84368-113142 GCA_009823505.1 Rhizomys pruinosus
AAAGCAGTGTGGAGAACCCTTGGAAGACTTGGATGAACTTGCCACCTCACCCATCCATACCACTCCTAGGCATGTACCCACAAGACTCACCCCACCACCAAGATACATGCATGGCCATGTTTATTTCAGCTCTCTTCACAATAGCAAAGAGCTGGAACCAACCCAAATGCCCCTCAACTGATGAGTGGATAGAGAAAATGTGGTACATCTACAAAATGGAGTTCTATGCAGCAGTAAAGAAAGATGACATCATGAGATTTGCAGGAAAATGGCTGGAGCTAGAGGACATCATGCTGAGTGAAGGAACACAGTCCCAGAAAAACAAACGACGAATGGTATCCCTCATCTGTGGATGACACTGCCAATTACATAGTTGTAAGTATTTCTTGTGCACGGACCCTTGAGCTTTTGTCCAAGTAGTTGGGAGTGATGCATATTGGAAACAACAACAACAACAGCAACAACAACAACAGCAACAACAGAAATGACTGAATCAAAGAACTGACTGAAACAGTGAACTTCTGCTGAAAACAGTCAACTTCCACATGGAGAATATTGAGAAAGACTGAGAAAGAGAGGAAACAAGGGTCTAGATTTGATAATCTCATACAAAATATATATAAAATAAAAAACACAGTAACATAACAACAGAAAATATAATAATGTCTAGTCCATATTTTTACTCTTAGCACTATACTGTTATATGCTGTATCCAAACATATAACTGAAAATGAATTAACATGTATATCAAGGGGAAGAACTGTTCCTTCCATCTCATTTCTCTCCCAGCTATGTATATATGTGTATTATTATATTATATGCTATACAATATATTATATCAATGTACATACAGATATATACATACATATTTTCTGAGAGTAATATTTGTAGTTTGGAAGAAAATTTTTGTTAATTGGAAACCATTCGATTTTTTTTTCTTTTTGAGACAGGGTCTCCCTTTAGTCCCAGCTGGCCTAGGTCTTGCTTTGTAGGCTAGGCTGGCCTTGAAATCACAGATATCCCCATGCCTCTGCCTTCCTAGTGCTGGGATTAAAGCCATGCACCACCATGCCAGACAACATTAGATATGATTTTTGTGAGTTTGTATGTATTTTTTTAATTTTTATTTATTTCTGTGTGTATGAATATACTATATGTGCTGTCCTTATGTAGGTTTGTGCACCCGTGTCGTGCAATGCCACAGAGGTCAGAAGAAGGTGCGGGATTCCCCTGGAACTGGAGTTGTCCTGGAATTGGAGTTACAGGCGGTTCTCAGCCGCCATGTGGATGCTGGGGATCGAACCCGGTTCCTCTGTAATTGCGGTTGGCACTCTTATCCGCTAGGCCATCTCTCCAGCCCCTAGATATGTTTTATAGGTAAATTTATTTCTGAAAAGAAAACTTCAGAGGTGTTCAACACACAGAATGATATGTAAAGAACACTTTCTGACATTAATTAAATATGCAGACATGAATCTATTTGCCTTTTAGAGGAGCTACTGAGGTCTCCTCTGGAAAACAATCCATACTATGGCAAGAAGGACTTACAAAGTAAAGTGGGAGAACCTATAAGAACCTATAGCTACAGATTAAGCTCCCAAACTAAGAGACAGGAGGAATAGATCTTTATAAACCATTGAGGCCAATATTTTTAATGTTTCTAGAGCTTATATCCTATAAAATACCTTCTGCTATTTGTGCCTAATCATATTTACGTCTTTTTATCAGTTTTTTCTCTGTCACATTTTTAGACTCTACTCCAATTAATTATCTATCATATGACTAGAATGCAGACACTTGTACATTCTTATCCCCTGGCCAGTGAAAGCTTTTTAACCTCTCTGTTTCTCTAGTTAACATTAAGATGATATTGGGATATTGGACCATCACATTAGTTTTATAAGGTTACCAGATAGGGAGAGAGAGAGAGAGAGAGAGAGAGAGAGAGAGAGAGAGAGAGAGAGAGAGAGAGAGACTAGCTGGTGTAGAAAACCAGAGGAAATCATATTAGTTCAAAAAAGTACTGAAAAAATTCACATACAATATCTTTAAATGAGTTCATGTGTATAGCTGAAGGCAATATACAAATAAATAGTGCTAGTCAGGACAAACCTCTGATTGAATTGTTGGCCAGAGTAGTTCAAGAGACTCACCAAATTGCACAAGCTATTGCCACAGCCATTTCCCGGTTTATAGAACATGAAGATAAGCCAAATTTGGACAAAGGATTTGGAGCAAATGGAGCTGGAAATGACCAGTAATTGACTTTCCTGAAGGGTAGCTCTTGTAGAAGACTATGCAAGTTACTAAGGGACAACATCAATCAATGGCCCAACTCCAGATTTAAGTCCTAATTACTATAATGACCAGCACAACAAACTATACTGGGGCAATAGTGGAACTTTCATCTTCACGGTTATCAACAGCTACCTAACTGGATTCAAATCCCACTCAATGGGAGGGTGAAAGTGGGAAAGGGAGATTAAAGATGATTAAAACTGAGATATTCTGTATGAAATAAGCAAAAATTCAATAAAAATTTATAAAGAAGACCATCAATGTTTTTGAAGACTGCATGATTTTTCGAGCAATACAAAGGAGAGGGAACAACAACATAAAGACTGGGTCAAAGAACTGACTGATACAGTTTAAACGCTGCACAAAACCACAAGCCTCTGCAGTGAACAACTTGGAAAGACTGAGAGAAAGATGCAAGACATGTATGGCAGAAGGTGTGAACTGGAGTGGGGTGGGGGCAGACAGAGGGGAATGTGTCTAAATTAGACTGAAAGATAATGTATGAAATACACAAATCATCAACTGAAATAAAAAGAAAAAAGAGAGCACAAAAGGGTGAAATCTAGAGATTCACTAGTATGTGTTAGAAATTAGTGAAATGTTTGTTTCAGTATGTGATTTCAACCAAATGAAAATCAGTCATGGGTTTGGGCACAGACAGTAACTTTAGCATGCTGACATTCAGCTGGGATAGATCTAGTGAGAAACTGCTGTTTAAGTTGCACAATTGGTCACACATAGAAATAGTGTCTGTGAAATGATCAACCTTAAATAACACATCTACAATGGAACCTCTACAGCCAAGATTCATGGAGCATAGTGTTACAGGGGAAAGAGAGAACACTAATTCATCTCCCAACTCTCATGTATGAAGCTCCCTCATGCAACAATGGGCACTGAATCTTAGGTTCAGGGATCATTTTGGAAGAGGGGGTGGAAGCATTGTAAGAGCCAGGGAAAAAGGTTTTTTACCACAAGGAAATAGAGTCTTACAGGCTCCTAGGAGCTTACATGTGAATTTACAGCAATGGTGTCAATGTGCACAAAACCCACAAAAACTCAAGCAGTCCAAAACCTAGCATAGAACTGTGGAATTGGGCAGCAGTGCCAAACATAGCCAAAGTACTATTGGACAACTGATTTTTACTGGATGAGGAAAACATGATCTTCTTTAAGGGAGTGACTCTAGATAGGCATGCTAGACCCCAGTGGATGAATTTACACTGAGGGATATTGGGAGATAATAACTTGACTTGGTAGGCCTTAACAGAAAAGACAGGATAATGAAATTCAGTGGGGTGGGGTGCTATAGGAGAGTGCCAATGAAAAAGAAGGTGGTATATGAGGACTTAGATGTTGTATATGAAACACAGTCTCTGTGTGTATGTATATATAAGTATGTTACAATGTTTTCATGGTATAATTCAAGTGCCATGCAATTAATTCATTTAATGTATACAATCCCATGGATTTTAATGTATTTTTGATATTTAGCCATAGTCATCAAAATGTTATCACATTTTGTGAACTTGCAATGTTTTTTTAATTTTTTTATTTATTTCTGTATGTGTATGAATGTACTATCTGCATGTAGGTCTGTGCAACTATGTCGTGCAATGCCTCAGAGGTCAGAAGAGGGTGCTGGATTCCCCTGGAACTGGAGTTCTCTTGGAATTGGAGTTTCAGACGGTTCTAGGCTGCCATGTGGGCGCTGGGGATCAAACCCAGGTCCTCTGCAAAAGTGGTCAGTGCTCTTAACTGCTAGGCCATCTCTCCAGCCCCTTACAATGATTTTTTTATGGACCCTCCTATTCTACTCCGCTGGCCTACATATCTGTTTCTGTACCACTTTTTATTACCGTGGCTATCTAATATGCCTTGAATCTAGGTCTTGCAATACTTTCAGTGTTGCTCTGTTTGCTTAAGACCGCCTTGCCTATGATTCCATATGAATTTTAGAATTTTTGTTTGGTTCTCTCAAATTGCCTTTGGAAATTGACAGTGATTACGTTGATTCTGTAGCACACTTTTGGTCATATACCCACTTAATAATATTAAATATTCCAGTCCATGAGCCCTGGGATAATCTTTCCATCTTCTAGTGTCTTTTTTTCAATTTCTTCAGTTTCTTAAAGTTTTCATTGTAGAGGTCTTTAAAGTCTTTAGATAAGGCTTATTCCTGGGAATATTTTTAAATGTTGGAAATGGACATTTTCTATTATTTTGTAAATTCTGTGTAGAAATTGTGTTTATATAGTGTTGATTTTTCATACTGTACTTTCTTAAAAGTACTTATATAGTCTAAGAAATGTCTGATAGAATCTTAAGTCTCTTTAAAATAATATCATGCTATCTGTAGTTAGGAATACTTTGACTTCTTCCTTTCCTACTCTTTTTATTTTATTTTATTTTATTTTATTTTATTTTATTTTATTTTATTTTATTTTATTTCTTTCTCTTTCCGTGTAGATGCACTGAAGAAAAAAGAGCAAGTGATAAGAACAGATTTGAAAGGAAACAAAAATAAAATATCTTTCCAATAATAAAACATATTCTGAAAAATAGATGACTGAGTTTGTATTGTATCAATTTTTTGATGGGTCAGACCTATCATCACAGTAGTAGTTTTCTTTCTTTGCATATACAGGCCTGTCCTGGCCACACTTGCTTTTTCTTTCTGTAGGTTGAACACGCACTCACCTGAGATTGCTCAGATTAATGCCTAGGATGGCCAGTGTTTAGGTGAGGAAGGCTGTCCTTCCAAATGTGCTTGTAGGCTAGGAAAAACAAGTCTAAGTTTGATGTAGTTAGGAAAACAGGTTTGTGCTTTTAAGTCCTCCTGGCTATTACTTGCCCTTCTGGAATAAGCATCTGTATCATATACTCCACTGGAAATTCAGAATTCAGAGACTATCTAGCAAGAAACAATAGACAAGTAGAATCAGAATTTCCACTGGTCTTGTGTTCAGTGTTATCCAATTCCAGGATTAATTTCAGTTGATGAGATATACTCCAAAATTTCAGGAGTCACACATTCACTCTCAGCATTAAGGATCTCCCAGCTCTAACCAGAGACACCCATTAACCTTGGCTAGGGGTTTTATAGGAGAAAGTGCCCAACTCTTCCATGTTATAGTCACAAAAGAGTTCCGAAGTCCTAAGAACCACATGTACAGGTTTATTACAATGGCTCCTCTACTTGCTAACAATTTATACCTTAGTTTCTTTTCTTTTTTTATGAGGAAATACATGAAATAAACAACTTATGGTGGAGAAAAGGCCCATTCTGCCTCACAGTTCAAGGTATAGTCTTTCATGGACAGGATGTCAAGGCAGACACTTGATGCACCTGTTCATTACATCTAGGGTCAAGAAGTAGAAAGAAATAGATTACTGTTGCTGCTTTGTTCTTTTTTGTCATTCATGTAAGCCAAAATATCAGGCAGGAAATGATGCTATCTATAGTGGGTATATTTTCCCTCCTCAAGTAACATAATCAAGAAAATTCCCCACAGGCAAGCCCAATCTATATATTTCCATGTTTATCACATCCATAAACTCATTCACAGAAGCACTAAAGAAAATGAAGCAAATATTTGAGCATTCTATTGACCAATTAAATGCATAAGATTAACCGTTGTAGTTTGTGATTTCGTGAAAATATTCTGGGGGCTGGAGAGATGGCTCAGTGGTTAAGAGCACCGACTGCTCTTACAGAGGACCCCCGGGTTTCAATTCCGCGCACCACACATGGCACTAAGAACAGCCTTGAACTCCAGTTCCAGGGGAATACCGACGCCGCCCCTTCTAACCATCTGTGGTAATTGCACAACATGGGTTGCACCAACTTACATGCAGACAGTACAACTCATACCCTAAAAAAATACTAAGAAATAAAAATATTTTAGAATTTTATACAAAAAAGAGAAAATATTCTAGTTTTCTGAATATTAGATGGTTTTTTCTGTAAGAGGCCATAGGAATATTATAAAAATAAATAGGGCAAGATATAGGAAAACAAAACTTTTTATTTGTTTATTTTTTATGTGTTACTTGAGTATTGCCCGCATGTATATAACCTTCACTCATGTCATGCAATTACCCTGAGGGAATCAGAAGATGCGCATTGGACCTACTGAACTGGGTTACAACAGTTGTTAGCTGCCGTGTGGCTGCTGGGAATCGCGGAAGGCAAACCCTGGGTCCTTGCAAGGCGTTAGTGCTCTACCCCGCTGCAAACCTCTCCAACTGGGGAACCATTGTTAAAATTGTTAAAAATTCATGTTCATCTTGTCTGACCAAGAAGTTAAAGATAAAAAAACTTTCAAACCAGAAAATATACAAAAATTGTACTATAAAAATTACTTGTTTTGTCGCACATTTAACACTGATGATTCTTTTGTTGAATGGGGTTATAGTGGCTCTTCAATCTTTCTACACCCTGCAACTTTGTATAACCACTTAAAAATATTTTGAATACTATGAAAGAAATGGAAGACTATAATATTTGAAAACTTCAGAGGAAGAATCTTGGAATTAGAGAAACTAGAGAAATCTCAGGTAGCATTAAATGTCGATTTAGAATCTCCAGTGTTTTGTGTTTAAAATCCTTGAAAAACATTGTCGGATTGAACATCACAGACCAGCTTTGGACATTGGCTGCGGCTGGGGGATTAGGTACAAAAAAAAGATAGAAGGGAGGACTGTGAGCTGAGGGAAAGGCAGGCATCAGGTGCTGTTTGCTGTGTTAACAGTTAATAATTACAGCAAGGAGGTTTTTGTTCACACTTCTGTTGTATTATAGTTATTTATAGGTCAGAAATCCAGCTTTGACATATCACTATCTCCCCACATGTCTCTGGAGGAATCAATACACAGCTACTAGAAGACAGTGACTTCAGGTCATGAACTGAGCTGAATTCAAGTTTTTATGGTTTAGAGTATGTTATGTTGGATTCTCCTTCCTAAAATGACAAGACACTCTTGTGTTTACTGATCATGCCCAACTGATTCTTCCTAATGAAAATTAAGGCTTAGAATAACAAAAAGGGGAATAACAAAGAAAAGATTTCAGTTTATACTGCTTGTAGTGTTTGACATGTTACAAATGCAGTCAAATAGGTTGATTATGGTAAAAAAATTTCAGAAAAGTTTAAGAAGGTGTGAAACACGTTTGCTTATAACACAGAATCTTGAGCTGGAAACATTGTTTACTGGTTAGGATTCCCTGATGCTCTTCCAAAACATATGAATTTTGTTTCAAGCACCCACTTGGGGCACTTCCCAATCTGTCAGTAACTACATTTCCAGGGGACCTTTTTGATTCCTTTTCTGCATCCAGTTGCACATACTTAGCTCATAATACCAAGACACACGACCAATCACACACACACACACACAGCACCACACACCAAAACCCCAGAACACTCACACATAAGAATAAAAAAGATAAAGTATTTGTGAAAATATAGAATTATGCTCTGTGTGTATACTATCCATTTTCCATAGAAATAAAAATGTACATATGATTTTTTATTAGAGGATATAAGGAAAAATCTCTCAGGACTCTTAAACCTAGAGAGCAATGCAATTTGTTGGCACATTTTCAGTATTTCAATCATCGAAGAATAACAGCTACAAGTGTCACCTTGAGGATCTTACATCTACTTGGATTGGACAATTTTGTAGGGTGATAGATAAGGTTATATTTCCACTCTTTTTTATTAACATGTGTACAATTACCAGCTTACACCCTGACATCATTTCTTGAAGATGGCATCTCTTCTCCGGTTGTGTATTTTTGGCATTTATTTGCAAACTATCAGGTTGTTGTAATTTTGTACACCATATTTGGGAACTTCTTTTTTTTTATTTTGTAGGTCTGAATGTGAGTTTTTGTTCCTGCACTATAGGGATACTTACAAATATTGCTCTGAAATGTTGATTGTTAAATGCTTCAGCATTGTTCATTTTGCTTGGGATTACTTTGGTGCTTTTGTGATGCCATATGATTGGTAGGATTGTTTCGTTATATTGCTATGAAGAATGTAATGGATATTTTGAATGGGATTGCATTGCATATCTACAATTGCGTATCGTTAGGATCTCACACTGGTGGTTTGAAGTGAATGTCGGCCCCTTAGTTTAAGTATTCAGACATTTAATTTTGTCCCCAGTTGGTGGCACGGTTTTGGGGGAGGTCTCTTAGAAGTGTGTCCTTGCTGGGGAAGTACGTCACTGGGGGCAGGATTAGAGAGAAGCTTGCTAGGTCTCCAGAAGCTCTCTTGCTTTTCTTCTGTGCTCATTTGTGAGATGTGAACTTTGGCTTTCTGCTCAGCCCCTGCCAACCATGCCCTCCATCACAATGGACTCTAATTCCCCTGGAAACATGTCCATCCTAAGCGTAATTAAACTCTTCCCTTTTATAAGTTTACCCTTGCGTCATGGGGTGGGTTTTCTCACAGCAACATAAAAGTGACTATGAATATTCACCCAAACACATAATTTAATTGAATAATCCATTAGCATGGATAGGACTTTGTTCCTATCTGTACCGTCCCTTTTCAATTTTCTTTTCTTTAGCAGTTATAAATTTTTCACTGAATACATCTTCTGTCTTCTTGACAGGGTTTATTGCTGCATATATTGGAGGCTACTATGAGTGAGGATGTTTCTATGATCTTTTCTTTCAAATGCTTGTTATTGATATGTTAAAAGCTTACTGCTTTTGTAAGTTGATATGTTCGATCCTGTCACTTGCTGAAGTATTAATAATTTCTAGAAATTTTCAGGTGAAGAATCTTGGGCTATATATATCATAACATGGGAAAATAAGGATAANAGCTATTGCCACAGCCATTTCCCGGTTTATAGAACATGAAGATAAGCCAAATTTGGACAAAGGATTTGGAGCAAATGGAGCTGGAAATGACCAGTAATTGACTTTCCTGAAGGGTAGCTCTTGTAGAAGACTATGCAAGTTACTAAGGGACAACATCAATCAATGGCCCAACTCCAGATTTAAGTCCTAATTACTATAATGACCAGCACAACAAACTATACTGGGGCAATAGTGGAACTTTCATCTTCACGGTTATCAACAGCTACCTAACTGGATTCAAATCCCACTCAATGGGAGGGTGAAAGTGGGAATGGGAGATTAAAGATGATTAAAACTGAGATATTCTGTATGAAATAAGCAAAAATTCAATAAAAATTTATAAAGAAGACCATCAATGTTTTTGAAGACTGCATGATTTTTCGAGCAATACAAAGGAGAGGGAACAACAACATAAAGACTGGGTCAAAGAACTGACTGATACAGTTTAAACGCTGCACAAAACCACAAGCCTCTGCAGTGAACAACTTGGAAAGACTGAGAGAAAGATGCAAGACATGTATGGCAGAAGGTGTGAACTGGAGTGGGGTGGGGGCAGACAGAGGGGAATGTGTCTAAATTAGTCTGAAAGATAATGTATGAAATACACAAATCATCAACTGAAATAAAAAGAAAAAAGAGAGCACAAAAGGGTGAAATCTAGAGATTCACTAGTATGTGTTAGAAATTAGTGAAATGTTTGTTTCAGTATGTGATTTCAACCAAATGAAAATCAGTCATGGGTTTGGGCACAGACAGTAACTTTAGCATGCTGACATTCAGCTGGGATAGATCTAGTGAGAAACTGCTGTTTAAGTTGCACAATTGGTCACACATAGAAATAGTGTCTGTGAAATGATCAACCTTAAATAACACATCTACAATGGAACCTCTACAGCCAAGATTCATGGAGCATAGTGTTACAGGGGAAAGAGAGAACACTAATTCATCTCCCAACTCTCATGTATGAAGCTCCCTCATGCAACAATGGGCACTGAATCTTAGGTTCAGGGATCATTTTGGAAGAGGGGGTGGAAGCATTGTAAGAGCCAGGGAAAAAGGTTTTTTACCACAAGGAAATAGAGTCTTACAGGCTCCTAGGAGCTTACATGTGAATTTACAGCATAAGATTAACCGTTGTAGTTTGTGATTTCGTGAAAATATTCTGGGGGCTGGAGAGATGGCTCAGTGGTTAAGAGCACCGACTGCTCTTACAGAGGACCCGGGTTCAATTCCCAGCACCCACATGGCAGCTAAGAACCGTCTTGAACTCCAGTTCCAGGGGAATCCGACGCCCTCTTCTGACCTCTGTGGTATTGCACAACATGGGTGCACCAACCTACATGCAGACAGTACACTCATACACCTAAAAAAATAATAAATAAATAAAAATATTTTAAAATGTTATTACAAAAAAGAGAAAATATTCTAGTTTTCTGAATATTAGATGGTTTTTTCTGTAAGAGGCCATAGGAATATTATAAAAATAAATATGCAAGATATAGGAAAACAAACTTTTTATTTGTTATTTTATGTGTATGACTATATTGCCCGCATGTATATAACTTCACTCATGTCATGCAATACCCATGGAGATCAGAAGAGGACATTGGACCTCCTGGAACTGGAGTTACAAACAGTTGTTAGCTGCCGTGTGGATGCTGGGAATCGGAATCAAACCTGGGTCCTTTGCAAGGGCAGTTAGTGCTCTAAACCGCTGAACCATCTCTCCAACTGGGGAACCATTTTTAAATTGTTAAAATTATGTTATCTTGTCTGACAAAGAAGTTAAAGATAAACTTTCAACCAGAAGAGTATACAAATTGTACTTAATAAATACTTTTTGGCACATTTAACACTGATGATTCTTTTGTTGATGGGGTTATAGTGCTCTGCATTCTTTAATACACCCTGCAACTTTTGATACCACTTTAAAAATATTTGAATACTATGAAAAGAAATGAAGACTATAATATTTGAAACTCAGAGGAAGAATCTTGGAATTAGAGAAACTAGAGAAATCTCAGGTAGCTTAAGATGTCGATTTAGAATCTCCAGTTTTTGTGTTTAAATCCTTTGAAAAACATTGTCGGAGTGAACATCAGCAGACCAGCTTTGGACATTGGCTGCGGCTGGGGGATGGTAGATAGAAGGGAGGACTGAGCTGAGGGAAAGGCAGGCATCAGGTGCTGTTTGCTGTGTTAACAGTTAATAATTACAGCAAGGAGGTTTTTGTTCACACTTCTGTTGTATTATAGTTATTTATAGGTCAGAAATCCAGCTTTGACATATCACTATCTCCCCACATGTCTCTGGAGGAATCAATACACAGCTACTAGAAGACAGTGACTTCAGGTCATGAACTGAGCTGAATTCAAGTTTTTATGGTTTAGAGTATGTTATGTTGGATTCTCCTTCCTAAAATGACAAGACACTCTTGTGTTTACTGATCATGCCCAACTGATTCTTCCTAATGAAAATTAAGGCTTAGAATAACAAAAAGGGGAATAACAAAGAAAAGATTTCAGTTTATACTGCTTGTAGTGTTTGACATGTTACAAATGCAGTCAAATAGGTTGATTATGGTAAAAAAATTTCAGAAAAGTTTAAGAAGGTGTGAAACACGTTTGCTTATAACACAGAATCTTGAGCTGGAAACATTGTTTACTGGTTAGGATTCCCTGATGCTCTTCCAAAACATATGAATTTTGTTTCAAGCACCCACTTGGGGCACTTCCCAATCTGCAGTAACTACATTTCCAGGGGACCTTTTTGTATTCTCTGCATCCAGTTGCACATACTTAGCTCATAAACACACAGACACAGACACACACACACACACACACACACACACACACAGACACTCACACATAAGATAAAAAAGATAAAGTATTTGAAATATAGAATTATGCTCTGTGTGTATACTAGCATTTTCCATAGAAATAAAATGTACATATGATTTTTTATTAGAGGATATAAGGAAAAATCTCTCAGGACTCTTAAACCTAGAGAGCAATGCAATTTGTTGGCACATTTTCAGTATTTCAATCATCGAAGAATAACAGCTACAAGTGTCACCTTGAGATCTTTCATCTACTTGGAGTTGGACATTTTGTAGGGTGATAGATAAGGTTATATTTCCACTCTTATTACATGTGTACATCCAGCTTCCCCTGCATCATTTCTTGAAGATGGCATCTTTCCTCCGGTGTGTATTTTTGGCATATTTGCAAACTATCAGGTTGTTGTAATTTTGTACACTCATATTTGGGACTTCTTTTTTATTTTGTAGGTCTGAATGTGAGTTTTTGTTCCTGCACTATAGGGATACTTACAAATATTGCTCTGAAATGTTGATTGTTAAATGCTTCAGCATTGTTCATTTTGCTTGGGATTACTTTGGTGCTTTTGTGATGCCATATGATTTGTAGGATTGTTTCGTTATATTGCTATGAAGAATGTAATGGATATTTTGAATGGGATTGCATTGAATCTATAAATTGCTTATGTTAGGATGCTCACACTGGTGGTTTGAATGAGAGTGTCACCCATAGGCTTTAAGGATTCAGACATTTTGTCCCCAGTTGGTGGCACTGTTTGGGGAGGTCTTAGAAGGTGTGTCCTTGCTGGAGGAAGTACGTCACTGGGGGCAGGATTAGAGAGAAGCCTTGCTAGTCTCCAGAAGCTCTCTCTTGACTTCCTGTGCTCATTGTGAGATGTGAACTTTGGCTTTCTGCTCCAGCCCCTGCCACCATGCCTCTCATCACAATGGACTCTAATTCCCTGGAACTGTCAATCTTAAGCTTAAATAAACTCTTCCTTTTATAAGTTCCCTTGGTCATGGTGGTTTTCTCACAGCAACAGAAAAGTGACTATACATTCACCCACACAATATTAATTTGAATAATCCATTAGCATGGATAGGACTTTGTTCTATCTGTACTGTCTTTTCAATTTCTTTCTTTACAGTTATAAATTTTTCACTGAATACATCTTCTGTCTTCTTGACAGGGTTTATTGCTGCATATATTGGAGGCTACTATGAGTGAGGATGTTTCTATGATCTTTTCTTTCAAATGCTTGTTATTGATATGTTAAAATGCTACTGCTTTTTGTAAGTTGATTATGTATCCTGTCACTTTGCTGAAAGTATTGATAATTTCTAGAAATTTTCAGGTGAAGAATCTTGGGCTATATGTATCATAACATGGGAAAATAAGGATAATATGGATTATTTTCCAACTAGTGTCCCTTTAAATTTGTTCTATTTTCTTATTGCTAAAGCAGGTATTGAAACACTATTATTGAAGCGGAATTAGGATAGTTGAAAACCCTGTCTTGTTCCTTGTTTTACTGTGAAACTTCAAAGTTTTCTTCATTTAGAATAATGTTAGCTATGAGTGTATTGTCAATTATGTTGAGATGTGTTACCCCCAATTCAACTCCCTCTAAGACTTTTATCATGAATGAATGTTGCATTTTGCCAAAGTGTTTTTCCTTATCCTTTGAGATGATCATATTATTTTTGTCTTTATATCCACTTACATGATTTATTATGTTTTGATTTGTATATGTTGAATCAACTCTGCTTCTTTAAGTCAACAAAGGTAAACTTGAGTTTCAACCATGAAATATAAGCAACAAAAGAAATCCGTTTGCCCAGACTACAATTAAAAAATAGAAACTAGATAAAAAATAAAAAATATATATACCTAATTGATCCTAATGGTCCCATGAAGTGTTCAACAATGATAACTTCATTGATGAAACTCAGTACATACAATTTAAAATAACAATCATAAACATTATCAATGAAATAAACAAATTCAAAGAGCACACAGAAAAATAGCTCAAAGAACTCAAAGAGGTTAGAGATAAATTCATGACTGAAGATCAAGGAAATAAAAATATAGAGATGGCAGAAAGAGCCTTTGACAAAATCCAGCATCCTTTCATGCTTAATGTCCTAGAGGGAATTGGACTGGAGGGATCATTCCTCAACATAATCAAAGCCATATATAAGAAACCCAGAGCCAACATCATCCTAAATGGAGAAAAGTTAGAAGTATTCCCCTTAAAGACTGCCCCCTGTCCTCACTCCTCTTCAATATAGTGCTTGAAACACTTGCTATGGAAATTAAGCAAGAAAAGGAAATAAAAGGAGTACTAATTGGAAAAGAGGAAGTCAAGTTATCCTATTTTTGATAGTTTACCTAAAGGATGCTAAAAACTCCACCAGAAAACTCCTAGAAATGATTACGAGTTTCAGTAAAGTGGTAGGATACAAAATTAACCTAGAAAAATCAATAGACTTTCTTTACACCAACCAAAAGCAATTGAAGAAGGACTACAAGGAGACCTTCCCATTCACAATAGCCTCAAAAACAATAAAATACTTAGGAACAAACCTAATAAAAGACAGCAAAGATCTCTACAACAAAAATTTTAAACCCTGAAGAAGGAGATTGAAGAAGACATCAGAAGATGGAAAGACCTCCCATGCTCATGTATTGGAAAAAATTAACATAGTAAAAATGTGCATTCTACACAAATTAATATATAAATTTGATACGATACCAATTAAAATCCCAAAGAGGTTCTTTACAGGCTTGGAAAAAGTCCTTAATTTCATACTGAAAAACAAAAGAACCCAAATTGCCAAAGCAACTCAGAACCAAACAAGGGGGATCTCTATACCAGATATCAAACAAGGCTATAGTCATAAAAACAGTCTGGTACTGGCAAAAAAAAAAAAAAAAAAAAAACATGTAGACCAATGGAACAAAACCTTGAGCCATATAATTTACTTGCACCTCATATTTGACAAAGGGGACAAAGGTTCAATGGAGAGAAAGATAACATCTTCAGCAAAATAGTGTGGTTTAAAAGCTGGATTCCACTTTAGAAGAATAAAATTAAACCCTCTACCTCTCACCCTGTACAAAAATCATCCAAAATGGTATTTCAGAAAGACCTCAACATGATATCTGAAACTCTGAAGGTGTATTGAAGAAAATGTTGGCAGCAACACCTAAAGATATCAGGCTAGGAAAGAAAAAAAAAAAAAGACTTTTCAAATAACAGTAGCTGCACAGGGAAATAAGGTCAACAATTGGGACAATCATTGACAACTGGGACCTCATTAATCAAAAGTCTAAAAAACAAAAAAAAAAGGAAGTGAAGAGAAAAACCCACAGATATGGGGAGGAAACCTTCACCAGTGATACATCTGACTGGCATTGATCTCAGAATATATATAACTACTCAAAAAAAGAATACAAAAAGAAAACAAAGTGTTCATCTCTAAATGGATGGAATTAAACAGTTGAACAGAGACTTCACATAACTGAGAAATAGAGATGGCTAAGAACATTTTTAAAGTGTTAATGTCACAAGTTATATGTAGAAATTTGCAAATTAAAACCACTTTAAGATATCATATTCACTCTTGATAAGACTGGCTCAGGTCAAAGAAAACAAAAATGATACAAAGGTCTGGAGAGGTATGTGGGGGATAATGGGAACACTTCATTCACTGCTTGTGAGAATATAAACTATTACAACCTACTTGGAATAGGCAGGTTGTAGAACCCTTACAAAAATGCAAATAATGACCTTGCCACCTGACCCAGTCATACCACTCCGGAATAACCACAGGACTCATCCTTACTACAGAGATAACATGCACAGCCATGTTTATTGCAGCTCTCTTCACAATAGTTAAAGATTGTGGAAACAACCCAGTGCCCCCTCAACTGATCAAGTGATAGAGATAAATGTGGTATACAATGAGAGTTCCATGCGAGTTAAAAGAAAGAATTGACATCATGAATTCTTGCAGTGTGAATAGATGGAACATAGAAGAGATGATTTTGTGGTGTTTGCATGAGTGTCCCCCATTTAGTGTAAATATTTCAAACATTTGTCTCCAGTTGGGCATGTTTTGGAGGTCTTTAGAAGGGTGGCCATGCTGGAGGAAGTGTTTGTGTCACTGGGGCAGGCTTAGTGAGGTTTTAACAAGCCTCGTGGCTTACAGTTTGTCCTCTTCTGTTCCTTACTCTTTGCGATGATGTGACCCTAAGTTTGCTGCCTCCAGATCCAGCTGCCATGCCTCCCCCATCAATGGGACTCTAATTCCCTGGAACCGCCAAATATAAGCTCAGAATAAACTTTCTTTTTTATAAAGTTCCTTGGTCATGGTGCTTGTATCACAGCACAGAAATTTACTAGTACACATTGTGAGTGAAGTTAACACAGTCCCAGAAAAAAAAAAAAAAAAAGGCGCATTCCTTTAATCCTTGGGGGTCATAGAGAGGTTGTTAGGCGAAAGACACCCTCTCAGTTTTCCTTCGCCGCCGAAGTATCTTCACCTGTCGGCTGCGAACGGAGTGGGGCTGGGGAGAGTAAGTGGCTGCCGAACCAAAAGTAACCACAACAAGGAGTCGAGTCAGGGTGTTACAGCTCAAAGCTCACTTTATTGCAGGTTTACAGAGGTTTATATAGCCATGCTGGCTTCCTATACTGGGGTATGTGTCTCTTTCTAATTGGTCCTTTTTAGGAGGCTTAATATTACAAGTCCCTAATTATCAATCCCTTCCCTTCCTAGCAAGTCACCTAATTATCATTTATACGCGATAAAAGAACTAGCCTTCCTTGCTCGAGGCGGGGGTGAGTTCGGAAACTCTAGCGCAGGCTTTCTTTTCCTTCAGGTCCTATCTTCTTGGCTATTCCATGCCGTCATCTCCCTTTTGTTTTATTTGGCCATAGCTCCTGTGTCTTGGTTGGTGCTTTTTTGACTAGGCTCAGCTCTTACCCGTCTTGATTAGATGCAGTTTGGCTATCCCTCCTGTTCTGTAGTTGGCCGTCCCAAAAAAGCCGCTATCCCGTCATTTGGAGCTGTATGCTGCTTTTTTGTAGGTTATTTGACAAAGGGGGAGGGGCTCTCATACTTTGCCTGTTAAGGCACAAGTACTTGGATTCTTCTGCACTGTTTTCGTTAGCGAACCTTTATTAACTCCGGTTGAGCAAGAAAGGGACCTTTACCATGATACAAAGCAAAAGAAAGTGAATTAGAGTCCAGCTATTGCCTTATCAATGAAATAAACCAGGGGCCTGGTGTTGAAGCCATCCTTCAAACCATACCTGGTTGATTAGCTATCTTTTCTTCTTTCAAGGCTATTCCTAAGTCATCTAGATTCTTTGTAATTACACTGGAGTGGTCGCATTAAAAGCCAGCATTCTTCCCTTAAAGCCTGGCATAATCCCTCCCTGTTTCAGGTGCAAAGGGAGATCAAGCCCCTTCTATGTCTGAAAGGAACCATCTCTTGGCTAAAGAATCCAATGATTTACTTCATGTGTTCTCAGAGTTATTCTACTCTATATCTCCATCTAGTTGCTGTCTGAGCCTCTCGTTCCGTTGTTGTGTTAGTGATAGAGCCATTCCTCCAGTAGCTGCACCTGCGATTACCACTCCTAGTATGCCCACCAGGGCAAGGGCGGTTCCTATCTCTCTTTTATGTCTAGAAACTGAAAGGCCTCCTGCTGGGTGGTATAATGCACAAGAGTCATTACTTGTCTTTACAGCTTCTAGGTTGACACAAGGGGTTAGTCCTGCCTTTTTACATAACCATTGAACCCCTGGAGTCGGGGACAAGGCCCATTTCCTTGGGGGAGGTGAGGTACATTTATTAGTCCCAATGGTTTGCCTGGCTTTGGCCATGATGCAGGTAGCATTTCCAGAGAATGGTGTAGTAAGCCCGGCCCCTTTTCCTGGGTGGTCCCAGGGCATACATAACATTCTCACTTTCTAGCATTTAGTCTATCCACCTCCCTTCGGCACTGTTCCCATTGTCCATTTGAAGTAACCGTCTGCTAACAAGCAGAAATTGGTTTGGAGAGTAGGCCAGGTACGCTCTTGTTGTTCCTTTTATTTGAGACAGGGCCTTGATGACGATATTTCCAGTAGCGACGTTCACCACTGACAAGATGATGGTGCGAGGCCTGAGTGACTCGTCTGATGACTCACCTTCCCATGGGGCCATAGAAGTAGAATTCTGATGGCCAGGAGCATCAGATTCATTTCTGTAAGAACAAGGGGATTTACCTTAAGCAGTTCATCCTTAGGTTGGGGTTAAGAAGTTTCTGGGAGGTCATATTTGATGTTCCTTGCCGGGACCCAGATAGGTGTATTCGAGTCTGTTGGCATAATACAGCCGAATCCTCGGCCTGTGATTATAAGCGGGTCTGGGCCTAGCCATTGCTGGGTTAGAGGATCTCTCCACCGGAACTGTATTGCTGGTGTCTGGGGTAACTGTCCCCAGTGTTTTTGAAACCTATTGTAATGTACATTTTTTGGAAAAATTTAAAATATTTTATGTGTTTAATAATGTCCCCGCCAGCTGCAGGTGAGAACTGCAAGTACCAGTCCTTTCCCCTTTTTTGTTTTTGTATTTGTTGTTTTTAAAGTCTGGTGAGTTCTTTCAATGATCACTTGTCCTGTGGGTTATAAGGAATACCGGTTATGTGTTTGATATTCCATCTATTAAAAATTGGCTTAGGGACTGAAATGTAAAGCAAGGCCCATTGTTTGTTTTGACCTGTTTAGGTAGGCCCAGGGTTGGAAAACATTGTATAAAGTGTGATTTAGCATTGGCGGCGGGCTTTTTCTCCAGAAGGGGGCCCTGACCCAAACATGCTTCCTGAATATGTATCTACTGAGACAAAGAAAAATTTGAGTTTCCCAAAAGCCGTGTAGTGGGTGACATCTGTCTGCCAGACGATGTTGGGTTGAAGGCCTCGGGGATTTACTCCGGGCCCCTTCAGAGGCGGAACATTGAGAAAAAGTTTACAAGATTTGCAGGTATGTACAATTTTCTTAAGTTCTGAGACCGGTGTATGGGGGAATCTTACCTGTAATCCCCTCCAGTTTAGAAGGGTCAACTCATGAAGTTTATTTGGTTCAGTTACATCAACAATATTAATTTGAGAATCTAATCTGTATCTGCCATGCATTCTCCTTGGTGTAGGAACCAGAGCAGTAGAGGGGGGGAATGACTCCTTACATGTTGGATATAAATGGACTTCGCCTGGCCCTCCAAAAGAGACCAAGCTTGAATCAGTAGCCCACTCGTACCTCTTGGTCAGGGCATTGCCAAGTTAGGTTGAGGGACAGAGAATCGTTGTAATTTGTGAACAGTCTTCTGGGTG
This sequence comes from Rhizomys pruinosus, assembly GCA_009823505.1. Classification (NCBI taxonomy): domain Eukaryota; kingdom Metazoa; phylum Chordata; class Mammalia; order Rodentia; family Spalacidae; genus Rhizomys; species Rhizomys pruinosus. The sequence goes on from VZQC01013519.1 coordinate 103,750, forward strand.
TAGGGGGATTGAGAAAAAACAATCCTTAAGGACTATTACTGCTAGATGGAACTCAGTGGATATTGCAAGAACCTAGGGCATTCTCCTTAGGGGGGCCCTGGTGATCTCCATCCTGTCATTTATTTTTCTCAAGTCTTGTAACATCCTCCATTTGCCTGAGGTTTTTTTTTTATTACAAACACAGGGGTATTCCATGGGCTCATCGAGGGACGGATACGCCCTCAGGCCAACAATTCATTGACAATGCCCTTGAGGGCCATCAGTTTCTCTTCCTTGAGGGGCCACTGCTCCACCCAGACCGGTTTACCCGGTTTCCATATAATTGGTGGAATGCGGGGGGCAGTGGCCTTTAGACCTGGGGGTACCCCTTAACAAGATCTTTCCCAACCCCATCTGAGGGTCCGGGTATACTCTCTAATGGGTCTTCAAAGAACCTGTTGTGGTCAGTGGTAAGAACTACATCCATCTGGGCCATTATGTCTTTTCCGGCCAAGTTATCCTTTAGTCCTTGTACTACCAGGGGGTGAATACGACCTCGTTCACCCTCAGGCCCCACCCGAGGGAGATAAGAGGTGGTTTCCTGAGCTTTGGAAGTCCCTCCTACTCTGGATATGTGAGGTCCAGGGACTAGCTCCCAATGACTGGGAACCTCTTCCTTTTTTAAGACAGTTCTATTGGCCCCCATATCCAAGAAACATTTGAAACTTTGTCCCCCAATAGCGATGACTGTCTTAAGATGGGTAAAGTCACATAGAGGAACGGTCCAGTTGACCGGGCAAGGATTTGGTCTAATAGGACCCATATTAGGGCCTTGCCTCCTTGGTTGTAACAGGGCTAGAGGCCACCCCCTCTCTAGTTTAAAAGCCTCCCATTGATATCGTACTTGGACTAGCAGTCACGTTTCCAGTGATACCCCCTTCTTACGTCTAGGGCAAGGAGCGGGGTCAATCCCTGATTCCTCTGTCCTTTATCGGGTCTTTCCTTTTCCGGGCATTCCCTGTGAAAGTGACCTTCCTTACCGCAGGCAAAACATTTCCCTCTTGATTCGGCCCTCTCTGTGGTCTTTGCTTCCTTTTGGAGAGATAAAGCTTGGGCCAAAGCCACCGTGAGGGCTTGAACTTTGTGAGATTGAGTCCCCACGTCCTGGGTGGCTATTATCCAGGAATGCATTGTCCGGTCCCTGAGGCCGGCACAGGCCTGTCTATGGTCACCATTCACACCTTCCCAAACAGTCAGCTTAATGAATTGATCTCTTATGTCCCCAGGGGGCAACTTACGCTTTATGTTCTGCTCTACCCTGTAGATGAATGATGGTAAATCCTCCTTAGACCTCTGCCACAGCCCTGCCATGGGGTTTTCCATGGGCCCGGTGTCTACCTTAGCCCACACCCAAAGTCCGCAGTCTCGGACTTGCTCCCTATATTGGGGAATCTGTACCCGAGATTGTTCAAGCCTGGTAGTATACCCAGTTTGGGTTCCTACCAGCATTCCCCAAGTGATGGCTACTGGGGGGTTAGCAGCGGCATTGGCTTCAGCCTGTTCCCTGCATTCCTCCCAGAATAGAGCGACCCATCTAATAAAGATGGGATTAGGAAGTACCGCTTTGGTGGCATCCATCCAGTCCTTTGGCACACAGGGATGATAGGCGACATCCTGTAGGAGGGTGGTCGCCCATGGGGAGTTGGGACCATCCACTGCCACAGCCTTTTTGAGTTCTTTTAGGTCCTTGGCCTCCCAGGGGTACCAGTCCAAGGGTCAGACAGGGGTGGGATTGACATTAACCGGAAAGGCTTGAACTAATTTAGGAGTGACCCCCCCTTTTTGCACCTCGGCGTAAGCCGGTGGTGGGGAGAGTTCCTCAGAGAAGCATTGTTCTGGCTCTCTGGCCTCCTGCCTCAAAGCCGAGTAGGGGGAAGGGATGGGGCCTGTGGAGTCTGGATACTCAGGGGTCGATCCTTGTCTACCACCCGTTCAGTTGCGAAGGCGTCCCAGGCCGTATCCTCCTCCCCGAGACCAGGGGATCTCTCAACCTCTTCCAAAGCTGAAATTCCACCCCTAGGAGGTGGAAGGGAGTCGGAGTGAAAAGTGGCTTTAAGCGCCACAATCATGTGGTAAAAGCCCAAAGGGTGTTCTGCTCTAAGAATCCTTTCTCTTTCTCTTGCCAGCTTTTCTATTCGCCCACAAACTTCCCAGGAGAAAAGGTTGGCCCCTCTTACCCAGGGGGCCAGAAAGAGGACGTGGTCCCAGGCAGACTCCATAACCTCATCGGTCAGTTCTAACCCCCTGGATTTTAACATCAATCTCAGCGCTTTAAGCGCTGGGTCCTTATTTTTTCCCGTTGCGTTTCCCATCGTGGGGACTCACTTACCTGAAAGACCAATTGGCCCCAGCCATATTGCTAGCTGTTAGGGTCTCGGGGGGGTATTCAAGCCCCACATTGGGCACCAGAATGTAGGTGCGTCAGTAGAGAGGTGGTAGGCCAAAAACCACCCTCTCCAGTTTCCTTGCCGCCTAAGATCTTCACTCTGTCGGCCTGTGACGGAGTGGGCCTGGGGAGAGTAAGTGCACTGCCGAACCGAAAATAACCACGGCAGGGAGCTCGAGTCACGGTGTTACAGCTCAAGCTCACTTTACTGCAGGTTTACAGAGGTTTATAAACCGTGCCGGCTTCCCTACTGGGGTATGTGTCTCTTCCTAAATGGTCCTTTTAGGAGGCTTAAATTACAAGTCCCTAATTGATCCAACCCCTTCCCTTCCTAGCATAGACCCTAATTATCATGTTAGTACGTGGAAAGTTAAAGGAGTGAAACCTAGCCTTCCTGCTCGAATGGGCGGGGGTGGAGTTTCGCGAAACTCTAGCGCAGCTTCTTTTGTCCTTCAGGGGCCTTATCTTTTTTGCATATTCCATGCCGGCATTCCTCATTTGGAGATGCTAGCACCAAGTACCTAGTTGTAAGGCAAAAACTGAGCAACATTAATGTTATATTTTCTTTGTGATCTGATAGCAACTGCACTCTTATATTGTGTGAATACCTTTGATTTAGGTTCTAGAATTAACCTACATTTATTTTTCAGACTTTTGCGGAATTTTTGGTATTATGGGTGTGGCAGGGTATGTATGCATATCTTAGAGTAATTGTTAAAATCAAAATGTCAAAATTTGTGAAACCTGACAGTCTTGTTTTCAGGAAACAACCCAATTTTAATATAGTAAATATATATATATTATATATATTATATAATATATATATATATATAATATATGAAGCAATAAAAATTGAGAGGAAACAAAAACAAAAAAAAGACTGAAACAGGAAGCTCTCCCCAAAACAATAATCCTCTTGCTCTTCAAAAAGGACTCAGAAAAAGATGGAACATGTATTTGCAGAATACATGAACTCAGTGGGGTGGGCGTTATGTTTTAAAGGCGAACATGACCTCATAAAAATTGGATGAGAAATATTATGTATGATATATGAAAATGTTTGATAACAATAAATATATTTTAAAAATATATAAAGATGAATGAAAGGATAGAAATAATGGCTAAGAAACAACATAAACATGCACAAAGTCCTTAGTATTTAGGGGATGTAAATCAAAACAAAGATTTTATCTAAACTCAATCAGAGGCTAAAATTAAGAGAACAAATGATACCTTTGCTAGTGTGAATGGGAAGAAAGGAGAACTTTCATCCACTTTTGATGGGATTGCTAAAAGGTGTAACAACTTTGGAAGGCCTTATAGAGAACTATTTTAAAAAATAATGCTCATGGGAGACAGAGACAGGCAGATCTCTGTGAGTTCAAGTCCAGCCTGGTCTATAGAGTGAGTTCCAGGACATTCAGAGCTACAGGGAGACCCTGTCTCAAAAAGACCAAAAAGAATAATGCTAAATCTAGTATATGGTTCAATCATCCCATTCCTTGGTATATACTCAGTGAACTCATCCTACTAACAGAGGTACTTGCACAGCCATGTTTGTTGCTGCTTTTTTCCCAACAGAAAAAAAAATCAAAATGGCACTCACTTATCAAGGGAAAATTAAAATGTGGAACATTTACAGAATGGAGTTCTTTTCAATTGTAAAGAAAAATGAAATTTGCAGGTAAATGGACAGAACTCGAGACTGTTAAACTAAGTGAAAAACACAGACTCAGAAATACAAGTAGCATATATTCTCTCTGATTTGCAGATCTAGCACCAAATCACTAGATAGGATTTTATATTCTGATGAAGATTTAGGAATCAGGAGAATGGAAAGGTATCATGGGAATAAAAAGGAAGAAGGAGCTCAAGTGAGGGAGATAGGAGACGGTTGTTATTAAGGGGAAATGGAGAAAAGGGGGTATGTCAACTGGGGAGGGAGTAGGGGTGGTTATAGGTGAGAGTGAGAGAAGAGATAAAAAATGCTTAGATGGTCTGAAAATCTAGAGAGAAATGGATTACTTCAAACTCTTACTTTAAATTTCACTTTAAATAAATATGAGTGCATGTGTATACCTTAAACCTATATATCCAAAAACTACGGTACCAGGCAGGAGGAATCTCCCTTTGATTTGTTGGCCAGGGTAGTTCAAGATATTTTTAAAACACAGGCTATTTTCACAGCTTTTCATTGCCTCTCACAACATGAAGAAAGGAGACTGTTGGTGAAGAGAGACTACGTTTTGAACACAGAACTAGGAGCACTCAAGCTGGAACTCATCTGGAAAACTCCTCCCTGAAGACTAGCACTCATGGTATCAGAGGATACTATGCAAGCTGCTAAGTGAGGAATGCAATCAATGGCCTGCCCAGCTGGAAAGGTCATAGAGCCTAAAGCAAAATCCACTTTTCTCAAATGCATAGACAAACATAATCACTTTATTGATTCTAAATATGTATCCTCATTTGTTCAGACATGTCTACTTTTCATCCCTCATCAAAAATTGTTCTTTTGGCTCAGATAGAGACAATTATGGAATTCCAGGACTGATCAAATACAGAGACTGTCTACAAGATATTTAACCTGAAGTGACATATTCTGAATGTAATTTCTACACATAGGATGAAAGAAAAGGGAACAAAGGGTGGAATGGATGAACGTATAAATTCATGGAAAAATCCCAAAGCTATATATAGAAGATAGCAGCAGTTTAACCAGATTCATAAAAAATAAGGAAACTGAAACTGTAATAAAAAATCTCCCATCTAAAAAAACAGAGACCCAGATGGATTCACAATTGTACCAGACATTCAGAAATATCTACAATAAATACTATTAAATTATTAAAAAGTATGAAAATTAAGAGAGAATTCCTAAACTCCTTCTATAAATCCAGTATTACTCTAATTCCCAAACATGGTAAACACACAATAAGAAAGAAAATATAGGCCCACATTATTAGTGACTATAAATGCAAAAATTCTCAATAAAATTCTCACAAACTACATATGGATACACATCAAAAATATCCACTATGATTAAGTTGGATTTAATCCAAAGATACAGGGATGGTCCAATATATAATTCAGTCAATGTAATAAATCATATAAATAGACTTAAAGTCAAAAATAACATGGTCATCTCAATAGATTCAGAAAAAATATTTTTATGAATTCCAGCATACAGTTATATTAAATGTACTAATAGAACCTGGACTGGAGGGAACTTTTCTTAACATAATTAAAGATATATACAAAAAAAAACACGTGGTCCCAACATCATTCTAAGTAGAGGAAAACAGAAAGCATTCCCATTAATATCAGAAACCAGAAAGGGTGTCTACCATCTCCACTTCGTTCAGTATAGTACTGGAAGCTCTTGCTAAAACAATAAGACAAGAGAATGAAATTTAAGCAAAACTAATTGGAAAGGAAAAGGTCAAATGATCTCTATTTGCAGATGATATGATATCATATGTAAAAAGTCCCAAAAATTTCACCAGAAAAGTTCTAGGAATGATAAATACTTTCTGCAATGTAACAGGTTAAAAAATCGATCTACAAACATCAGTCACCCTTCTGTGTACCAATGACAAGCAGTTGGAGAAAGTCTTCAAGGAAACCCCCATTCATAGTATCTTCCAGAAAAATCTAACAACGAATTTAACCAAAGACATTAAATATCCCTACAGTGAAAATTTTAAATCTTTGGAGAAAGATACTGAGGAAGACATAAGGTGATATAAAGAAATTCCATGCTCATGGACTGATAGAATTAAGATCGTGAAAATGTCCAGTCTACAGAAAATAAACTTATAGATTCAATGAAATGCTAATCAAATTTCATATAAAATTGATCACAGAATTAGAAAAAAATAAATTTGAATGGAATCACAAAAGTCCTGAGATAGCCAAGGCAATCTTGTGGAGATCAATGGTGTGGGGGGGGGCTTACCATATCAGATCTCAATCTATATTACAAGCAGTAGTCATAAAACAGTATAACAATATAGTACTGGTATAAAAATAGACAGGTAAATCAATGGCAAATAAAAGGACCCAAATATTAATGTGTACAATTTTAGCCACCTGATATTGGACAAATGTGCCAACAACACAGACTGGAGGAAAGAAAATTTCTTCAATGAATGCTGCTGACAGAACTGGATCTCCACCCTTAGAAGAATGGATAAGCATACCTTATGGTTAAGTAAAACTTATCTTTCAACCTGCACAAAAGTCAGCTCCAGATGGATCAACAATCTTAATGTGAAACCTCAAACTCTGAAACTGTTAGAAGGAAACATAGGCAGTATCCTCTAAGTTATAGGTATATAAAAGGTCTTTCTAAATTGAAAATCAGTTGCTCAGGATTTAAGGTCAACAATTGACAAATAGGAACTCATTAAACTAAAAAGCTTTTGGGTCCTGTGCCAGGGGTCAGGAGCAGCCCACCACTGCTCCAGGCAGGTAAAAACTTAGGGCATTGGTGGCTGGAGAGATAGCCTAGCGGGTAAGAGCACCGACTGTTCTTGCAGAGGACCCAGGTTCCATCCCCAGCACCCACATGGCGGCTGAGAACTGTCTGTAACTCCAATTCCAGGAGAACTCCAGTTCCAGGGGAATCCTACACCCTCTTCTGACCTCTGTGGCATTGCACGACATGGGTGCGCAAACCTACATGCAGACAGTACATTCATACACATACAACAAAACAAATAAAATTAAAAAAAAAATTAGGGCATTGATCCACAGGTGCTGGACAATTGATTTTCTGAGTTGTGGCAGAGTGGCCAGTGGCTGGCAGACCTAGATTGGACCCCTAAGCCCTGCCAGAGCTTGGCTGCCTGGCTGGGTGGCCCCGCCCCCCCATAGTCGGAAGTGGGTAGAGGTCCTGGGTTTGGGGTCAGGCTCACACACCATAGTCTGGTCCTGCGCCATGAGTCAGGAGCAGCCTGCCACTGCTCCAGGAAGAGACTTCCAGTATCCAATATATAAACAAAAGTGAAAGCCTGAAACCTAGGCAAGTCAACACTCCATAAACAAGGAGGAGGGAAGGAAGGAAAAAAAAAAGAAAGCATTGGAAGAAGGCAAGCAAAATAAAATAAGCTTTCAGCCTTCAACACACTGAAAAGGCATTTAAGATTTGAATCACAAAAGGGAAACCCACATGCCAAGGAGACAATGAAGAGACAACATGGGAAAGGTGCAGGATAATTCCTCACCAAGGTCTACCAACCCGGTAGGAGACAGGTACAATCGGATCCCCCTGGAGGTGACCCCAGAAACAGACCTTAGAGGACTAATTGCAGACCTATGCAGAGAAATTAAAGAACATAAAGAAGAATTCAGAGAAGTAAAGAGAGAGAATGAAAAACTCAAAAAGGACCTAGAGGGATACAACGACAAACTAAAGGAAGAATTCAGAGAAGTAAAGAGAGAGAATGAAAAACTCAAAAAGGACCTAGAGAAATTGTCTCCAGGTTGGCATAAGGTAAGAAAAGCCTCAGATTGCTGCAAATATCAGGCCCCTCTGAGGATCCTACTAGTAACAACTATGTTTTAATGATTCCTAACAAAGCTTAACTTCTAGGTGCCGAAAAGGTTTCAATACAAGAGACTTTCTATAACTCCCCCCTTAGAGATGGAGAAATGTGATGATGATGTTGTTCTCCAGCTGTAGATGGAGCCAGCTGTTATAGAAGCTATTCTCTTGTATAATCAGTAAAACTGCCTTCTTTAAATTGACTAATAGACACAGGAAACATGAAAAGGATTATTCTCTATTCAGAACCCAAAATAATAGCAACGTCTCCTTTCAAGCTATTGTCCTTAAGCAAAATATATTAATACAGGAGCTCTGATATCAGCAATGGATTTTTCTACCAAGAGATGTTGGCCAGGGATTCAACCCCCACAAAAGGTAAAGGCTCCTAGCCTCCAAACTGGGATATCTACAGGAAGAGAAGCAAATAAGGCCCTGCTGTGAAGACCTGATGTAAAGATGGGAACAAATGTAGTGGAGATCCGCACTATCGCAGTATACAGATGGTGTCCTGGAATGCCACGAGGAGTGTACCAAGGCCACTTAAACCTAGTTAAAGTCAAATAGAGGTCTCTCCTGTGAGTCAAGCAAGACCTCTTCTGTCAGTCACCAACTAAATCTCACCCTGCCAGCGAAATCACTGTGCCAGCTCAGTCACACCAGTATTCTTTTATTATCCAAATCAATGGCTAGTTAACGCTTTCTCCTTGAAGGAATAACCCACGGCTGATTGCCACAAGCTTTACATCCTCTACAGGTTAGACGTTATAAGCCACACGAAAACCCTCTCATACTTAACAAGAAAGAAAGTAATTCATGGATAAAAAACTAAACATAACTCCAAACATCTGTGTCTAAACCAACATAAACTACCATATGATTAGTACTGTTTAAATAACCTGTATCTATCTAAATTCGCGCAGTACTTTCATTAGTAGGATCGAAGGATTATGCCTGGACAAGCTGCAGCCCATGAAAGAAAACAGCCAGACAATTGACTACCGAGAACAAACACCAACAGCGTCTATAGAGAAAGTTAACTTTTTTGCTTTCAATCCATCCTTGCACCCTTTTCTCAAGCCGTAAGGCGAAACAAATCTGCGGGCTAGAAGTTGAATGTAAGGAGGCGTGAATGCTGAACAACTACCATCATGATTGACTATATTGTTTAGTTTCAGCACTTCACCCCAAATGAATCAACTTGAATTGAAAATATTCCAAGCCGCCCGCCTGCGGGTTAGAGTAGGAATGTAAGAGGCGTGATGTAACTACGAATCACTTCTGAAAATCAATATATTGTTGTCAGGTTTCAGCATTCACCCAATGATCAACTTGAGTGAAATACAAGCCGCTCCCCTGCTGGATGGTTGGACCCATGAGCGGTGTGGGTGCAGGCACAACTGCTTGCAAGTTTGTTTTA
>VZQC01013519.1:117432-171013 GCA_009823505.1 Rhizomys pruinosus
CATGAAAGGATGCTTATACTCACAAAATTATCACTTTATTGTTAAAGAAAACATGAAACAAAACAAAACAAAACAAAAAAAAGAAACTGATGCAAAGACAATTTCGGCAGAATGAATGATCTGGGGATGGTAGGGTGGGTGGTGAGGAAGGAAAGGGATTATGCCTAACTGGAATTGGAAATGATGTATGAATACATCAAAGCATCAATAAAAAAGAATGTAACTAAAAAAAAAGAGAATGAACTTTGAAAGAGTCATCACTCTGTTTTCTCCACGAGTTGAGTTTCTTTCATTCAGAAAAGTGCAAATTCATTTCTTGAAGAATTTCCATATACTGTTAAGAATTCCAGTACAGGCACAAGGAAAATACATATATGCTATCCTTGTATTTACATCTGTACTTATTTACACTTTGACCCCTTAAATTCGAGAAATCAAGTAGGAAATTGATTTGACTGTTTTACTCACTAGAAGACAGGCTGCCATTTTGTCCCCTTTATATTAGTAAAAGTCACTGATGGCTTTGGTATTTGTCGTCTGAGTATATTTCTTAAACTGCAGAAAAAATTGATATCAAATTTCAGGAAAATTGTTGTGCTTTTTATAGGCTAAGTTTCTCTCTTTTACCTTTGAGAAAACAGATAATTAAATTCAGTGGAGTATTAAACCATATTGTTGTTGTTTTGCTGGCCAGCTACCAGAGTAACTCCCTCTCTAATCACATTTTCATCAAATGGCAAAATCTACTGAGGCTTTATAGGGGAAAAAGCTGCACGTGATTTAGGAATCTTGTTATGAAATCTAGGCATTGGTATTTCCATCCATTTGCCAGTGCATTACATGCAACGATAGATACATTTATTTCTTTAAATTTTACTTTATTTTAACTAAAAAATGATTATAATTGATTCGAAAAGAAAGATACAACTAGTAATGTGACCTAAATGAAAGCAAAAAAAAAAAAAAAAATAAGAATACAGATATTATTTAGAAATTGAAAAGGAAGTATTTTAAGAAAAATAACTATTTTTAAATAAGAATTCTTTGACTATTTAGAATGATTTATTCGTTAGTGGGGAAGAGTCTATTAAATATTGCCAAGAATCAAAGGACTGGTTTCTATTAACAATAAGAAACGCGAAGCTGGAATGTTTAACATTCCCCACTGACCAGTCCAGTATAAATCATTTGTATTGAACTATGTTAACTTTCATATGATTTTACAAATAAAAGGGAGGTGGGATTTGAAGTAGATTTTTATTAGCATAAGGAATTTCAGTCTGGAGTTTTTGTCGCAGTCTTAAGTTTTTAACTACACAATGAGAATGGAAATTATTCGATTGTTTGCCTCAAAGTTTCTGGTTTCATACTATGAGTGAAAATGTCTTCATCCAAGTAGTTCTATTAGTATGATTCAATGTAGATACATTTCATTGAAATAGGTAATTCCAAAATACAGCTTGAAGTCTTGTGTTAAAAATGAGTTACATAAAAAAAAGTCAAAGAAGATATATTTAAAGATACAATTTCTTGCTCAAAGTTATTATATTGTGTCCTTTGTTATTATTGGTTTACCATTGCAAATCACTGTGTATGTTGAAATAAAAAGAATAAGTTATTTTTTCTTAAAGAATGGAAAAATAAATAAATAAATAAACTAAAAAGCTTCTGTACATCAAAAAAAAAAAAGAAAAATAGAGAAAAAAGAAATCAAAACAATGAAAAAGAAAATAAACTCGAAATAACTTACACAAACAAAAACCAAAAAAAGATCAAATTAAAAAGATGATCTAAAGGAGCCAGTGTAGAGGATGAGCTTTTCACCTAGTGTTGAAGAAAGGCAGGCATAGTCTCTGAGTTGAGAGCTTGGCAGTCACATTAGCTGAGTTCCTAGCAGTGTGGCTCGAGAGAACTATATCCGAAACAACAAAAAAAGTATGTAAGGACTATGATAGTTCTCAGAAGAAGAAATAAAAAATGGCTAAGAAAAACCTCAAAAAGTGTTCAACATCCTCAGTAATTAAGGGAAGTTCAAACCAAAACCACTTTAATATTTCATTTTACCAAAGTCAGACAGCCTAACATCAAGAGAACAAATATCAAATTCTTTTTATTATGTATATATAATTTACATATTTACAGGTGGGTCTAGACAGTATAAGAAATTTATCTAAGGAAGCTAATAAGAATCATTCTTTCTTGGTCACTGGTTCAGTCCCTACCTCCAGGTTCCTGCTTAGGCATTAACCCTGGCTTCCCTCAATGATGTACTATAAAATGTGGACCAAATATCCCTTTCCTGTCCAAGGTGTTCTGGTTCAGTGTTTTACCACAACAACAGAAAGCAACCTAGAACACTATCACTGCACAATAAATTAGTAAACATGCACATTGGGCTACATTGACTGGCAAATACACAAAGGATTTAAGTTTAAACAAAAGATTAATGAAATGTAGAAAAAATATCACAAAGTATAAATCTCTTAATTTGTGCAATGCTGCTGCTGGCTTAGATTGAAACTAAAACTTAAGTACGTAGCTAAACACCCTTTGATGAAAAGAAGTAGAGATAAAGAATCTCGGGATCATGGACACTTAGTGGCAAAAAATTGGAAGAGAAAACCTTTCTCCAAAACATTTTTTATTACACATACATTCTCAGATTTATTTTGGCATCCATTTAGTATCATTTATTTCTGGATTCCATTCATAAGTGATATTTGTTAGGAACAAGGAGACAAGGAAAAATTTAATATTTATACATAATACACCGTTTTGCAATTTTGAGAATCCCATGATATTATTTTGGTGAAAGTTTGTGATATTTTTACCACCATATGAGCAGTGTTCTTTATAGACCTCTTTGGTGTGTGATGCTCCAGCCAACTTGTTGAGTTTATTATTCATAAGCACATTAAATTCACACATATCATTTTATCTGAAAACATTACTAACTCATATTTCTTGTCAAAATTATTCCAAGGCCCTAATGAGGTGCTGAAAGGCTGTAATTGGAGTGAATTAACAATTCCGTGCAAAGCACTAAACTGGAAGTTGATTACACATTAGCCCAGGTGCCTACTGTGATGAGCACTCTCTTCTAAGGAGCTTGAAAGAAAACATTATTCTATCCTAACAAATTTGCGCCATCTAAAATACTTCTCATGTTGTACTGCTGAAGAAAGTATATGTTTTTGACTCAATGTATAGACTCTCTGTATTAATAAAATTCCTAAAATTTTCAAAATTGGTAGTGTTAAAAAAGTGGAAAACAAAGCTGAACAGATTGCTGTCCAATATTAAATTGATCAGCATTTGTTGTATAAATATGCAAGATACAGAACTGAAAACATATATCTATAAATTGTTTGGGGAAGTTATGCTCACTTTTGAAAATATTTATGAAGCAGAAGAGAATATATTACATTTTCATGGACATAAGGTAAAGTGGCAAACCAAAAAAAAAAAAATGTGAGAAATTTTCCTTGTCCAATTTTATTTTTATTTTTTTTTAATTTAATTTGTTTCTTATGTGTATGAATGTACCGTCTGCTCAAGTCTGTGCACCTCGTATCATGCATGGTCCGGAGTCAGAAGAGGGTCTCGGATTCCCCTGGAACTGGAGTTCTACTCTGGAATTGGAAGTTTCAGACGTTCGTTCTCGGCCGCCAGTGGGTGCCTGGGGATGAGCCCACGGGTCCTCTGGCAAGAAGCAGTCGGCGCTCTGTAAAACCGGCTAGGCGATCTCTCCAGCCCTCTCTTTGCAATTTTTAATTAGTACAGCTCTTTTATTTCCAAATTCGCTTTCAATGGCTGCACTTACAGAGATGACAACTTGCTTTTCTGTCTGAATCAAGTAGAGAATTAATAGTCACTTGGCCTGGGTAGTAAAGGGTTTTATAAAAGTCACTGTTATTATTCACATATAGAACAAGTCACTAAGCATTTCTAATCTCAATAACTTAACCTTTTAACAATTTTAACAGGAAAAACATGCCCTTCAGAAAGGAAAATGTTTCAGACATTTTGCAATTGTAAAGAAGTAGTTGATATAATATTTAGAAGAGGAACGTTTATTTTAGCTCATCTCTTCTTGCACATGCCACTGTGGAGCAATGTGATCAGGGAAAACTGTTAATTCATAGTAATAGAAATAAAAGAGGAGGAAAGGAGGAAGGGAGGGAGAGAGGGACAGAGGGGAGGGAGGGAGAAAAGGAGGGAGAGGAGAGAGGGAGAATGTATTTATGTGTTACCAGTCTTCTTCCTGTTTATTTCCCTGTTGTTTAGCCAGACTCTCAGCATATTGGATGGTATAAGCTACCCCACATACTTGAGTGTGCTTAGATTCCATTGTCACTAGCTTATGGTCCTTCAGGCATAGAAGTGAGAGTACGGAAGCCCCATTATATAGACTCCAAGAACCCAGGTGTAGTTTTATGTGGTGAAGAGATGGCACAAGCAGTTAGAGTACATGGCAGCTTACTTCGCAGGGACCTGGATTTTGAATCCCAGGACCCAATCATGGCAGCTGAACACGTACTGTTTCTGGGGGCTGGATGAGATAAATCCTAAGCGGTTTAAGGAAAGCCTAACTCGGACTGCTCTTGCAGAGTATCTGGGTCGTTCGGATGACCCAAGGTCACGGTCACAGATGGTGTGCTGAGACGCGTCTTGTAACTCCAATTCCAGGTAAGCTCCAGGGTTCCAGGGTGAATCCGAACTCCTCTTCTAGAACTTCTTCTGCGGTCCAATTGCAAGACACGGGCACAAACACTATGCTGACAGGACAAGTTATTCATTACAGTAAGAAAATAGAATAAAGTGATAATATATTATATTTACTCCTGTACTCTCAGCTCAGGGGGATCAGACACCTCTGGAATCTCGACCTCAGTGGGCAACATTGATGCATGACATGAGGAGCACTATCCAGTATGTAACAGGCATATATCCAATACACATAAAATAAGAGTAAATAAATTAAAATTAAATTAAAAAGGATATTTTATAAATCACCTGAACTTTACAGTCAAATGCAGTTAATCATTATTACCTATCCCATTCTTACTCCTGATTATATAGTATATATATATATATATATATATATATTCAATTATGATTCTATCTATATATCGTACATTATTTATGTATAGGTTATGTTAGGTAACCCCTATAACTCCAAATGTCGCTATTTAGGTTAAATATTATTGTTTAAATTTTCTTTGTATTGTTTCCAAGATATTGGTTTTCCCTCATATATCGATAGTTTTTGGAAAATTTAATACTAGAGATACATTTAAGAAGATATAAAACATAATTCAAAAATTTCCTCAATTACCAAATCCTTTTGGTATCAGCCTCCTCATTGGTGAGGTTTTCTGTAAGACGTAATGATTTACAAGCCTTCAGTTCTGCCAGACATCCCTTTGTGCACCAGTTACTTACAACTGAACTTTTGTTGAAGTTTTAAAAGAACATTGGTTAATGTCTTTTGATCTTAACCTAAAAGATGGAATTTAATATCACTGTAATATATATATAATAATATATTATATATATATATATATATATATATATATATATATATATATGCCTACATAAATTTTGCCTCTGTCCAAATCAGGTATCGCCTGCCTTCATTTCCCCAACCAAGAACCATAAATCTTTCTCCAAATCTTACAAACTTCTAGAACCTATTTTATGGTCTGTCACTTCAGAGAAATTGTTACCATGCTAATACAAACATTTACCATCTCAACTCATTGATTTATCTACTACCTTGCTTTGTGTGTCAATGTTCCCATGTGTTCCCTTAGATTTGACCTAATTTTGAGATTCTCTAGAGTCTTCACAGATTTATTTTAGGAGCTTTATGAATCTACTAAACCGCATGCATGTTTATGCATTAGAGCAGAGAATCCTAGTCACAGAACTTTATGTTCAAAATTATTTACTGCCACAAGTTTTATGTTATTAGTATTATGTTATAAGTCAATATACTGTATTAGATTTAAATTAAAAGCCTCTTGATGTATAAACTGGATTCAAGACAATAGTAGCTTGAATATGTATGTAACCACCAATAATTATGACAAACTTTTATTTTCTAAGTCTTTAAATATTAATTCACAATTTCTGAAGTTTTATGTGTTGTCACCAAATTACACTCTAAAGAACATTTCTTTAATCATCCTTGTCTTCAAATGTAGTCATGAGAAATAATTCCAATTCCAAATAACTCCAAAAGGCAGAGAGTCTGTAATTCACCATCTTCTTAACCTCAGCATGTTAGAAGATTCATTCTGACAGATATGTTCAGGAGACAAGTATTGTCTTCATACCTCCACCTTTGAAGACACAGATAACTAGAATTTTTTCACATTTGATAAGTGGTTCCTACAAAGCCACCATGAGCTTAGTCCCACGAAAAGGTCAAGAATATCCTAGGCAGTGGGTGGTTTTTACCCTATTTTCCCTTACTTGTCCATTGGTGAAGGAGTCTTTATCAAGGAAGTGTGTCACCCCAAGAGAACGGGACGCTAGTCTGTTTTACATCAGCAGATTCATGTGTAGCAACAACCCAAGTTGAGAGACCATACAACAATAAATATTTGGATCTCTGGAATGAACTTTATTTGGGACAGAGTCTGGATAATTTCTGATCTAAAAGTGTATTCAAAAGAAGTGGCAATTTCAGTATGAAACAATTTAGAGAAGCTGGTAGCTCCAGAAAAGCTACAAACACAGCTGAACAAAAGAAGGATTTGAAAAGTACTCCTGGGTTAGCCAAAGTGTCAAAAGCTAGCATCAGTAAATCACCCTGCAGTGAGTCTCCATGTTATATGAATGATTTTCTCATTTTGTTCTTAACATACATTGAAAGACATGACTATAAAAAATCTACATATTTGAAAAACTCAGCAAACTGCAAAGGGGTTAAATGTCAAGTGTTTACTCTAGACACAGGATAAAACACTGAAAACAAAACCAAATAGAAAACATGACATTGTATGTAAAGAAATCTGCATTATTTTTCTACACTGGCTATAACATATGGGCACAAATTTGGTATCTTAATATAATATAAATATAATTTTTAACATTGTAAAAGTCAAAGCCTGGTATAGGCATGAAGTAGCTTAAAAACAACATATCAGAATGACTTAATTCTTTTCTGGTGAATTTTCTAGCTTTCCATATAGGCTGGCTTTTTTTTTTTTCTAGTAGACATTTTTAGCAGTAACAGAACAAAACAAAATAATAAATCAATATATTTCTAAACTACACTGTTTTGAGCATCAGATCAGATGCACAATCTAATAAAACCATACTTGTAAAATATTTTACACTTAAAATTTTTAATATATTTTATTGAATTTTTATAGATTTAATATATCTTAATTGTACTTAGCACCCTCTGTTCTCTATCTGCACTTGCAGACCCCACACACAGGACTTTGTCTTATATGTGATTTCGTCTTATATGTGAAGGCTTAGCAAGTCAAGGTTGTACATCCAGATGTCCCCCAACATGAGTTCATCCACTAAACCCTGTTTAGCCAGTCTAACATCACTCCCTTAAAGACGAACTCTCCATCACCCTGCTGTGATCAGCTGCAAATAGATTCTTGCCAAAGTTGTGACCTGCTGCCCATTTTCTCAGTTCTATGCTGGCTTTTGTCTGATTGAGATTCATGGGTCTTGTGCTTACCCTTACCATTGCTGTAAGTTCATGTAAGCAAGTTTCCAAGAACCTCTGAGTCTCTATTTTCTTATGGTCATGCACCTCCTCCCTGGCTCTTACAATGATTCTGCCTCCTCTTGCACAATGGTCCCTGAGCCCTGGGAGGATGAAGTTTAATATAGGAATCCTGTGCAGTGACTTACACCAAAATGAATTGAATAAGAGAATGTCTTTTTTTGTCTTTTGTGTGTGTGTGTGTGTGTGTGTGTGTGTGTATTTCCTTGTTGTGGCTGCCTTTCTCCCCTCTATATCCTGAAGGAAATGTTCAGATACTTTATATGTCTATTTCCTGAAAATAATTTTACCAGCTGTGATACTTCACTGTGGTCTGAGTCTGGCAAAGTTCTAACACCATTCACTACAGGAATGGAATAGAATGGAATCCTTGATGGTTTCAAATCAGGAATTTCCTCCATATTGTAGAATACAGTAGTCTCTTTGAGGAAGTGGAGGATATGTGATACAGTCTTCCTGTCAACAGCACTCAGAGTTGGATATAAATACTTTCTTAATACAATTTTTGTCTTAAGTGGATTTGAGTGATCTTTAAATGTGTAGCAATTTTTAATGGTTACTTTGTATTTTGAAAAAAAAAGAAGTAAATTTGGTATTGTCTTTGAACATAAAATCATATGAAACTGAATTCTACTCACTCAAAAATACAGAAGTAAAGCATAATCTGCCATATCATGCCAAACCTCAATTGCTGTCTCTGTGATCCCTTAGGAGCTGTAACTTTCATGATTGTGAAACCAATACAAGGTGTGAGACTCACATTATTTGTCAAGTTCTCTTATTGGCTTAATGGGAAGTCTTGGTCCTCTTGATTCAGAGCTTGTTTGCTGACTCTGAAGAAATTCTTCCCAAGAGACATCTTCTCAACAATGCTGATCTCTAATTGGTCATTGGTAAAGGTGTGGGACTCAATTGCAGTGTAGATTCAAGAACACTGAAAATGATAAGACTGGAATTACCATCAAGATAGTAGCCAGTGGAGTGGAACTGGCTTGAGCTTATGAGACACACTGTTGTGTGTTGTGGAGGGCAGGCCGAAGGGAAGGCTACTCAAGCTCTTTGGACTTCAGAAGATCTCAAGAGAATCCCAGATGAGGTCCACTGCTGAACCTTGATTTTGCTCAACAATTTTAGTTGTTTTAAAATGTCTTTCTTCTTCTCTTTATAAATAAGATAATTTGAAATATAATTTAAATTTTATAGGAGCCAACAATTCTCTGATTCGGGATTTGGGATTTTGAAAATGGTATTGGATATAGGTATTAGAATTTTTAAAGATTGTTGAACTTTCAATATTATATTGTATTTTGTATTGTGATGATGATAACAGACCATACAGATAAGAAAGAGCATGGCTTCATACTGATACATTTTCATGTCCAGTTGACAAAGGGTGAATTGTGCTGGTTAGATTTGCCAACATGACACAAACTAGAGACAAATAGGAAGCCACAATAAAGGAAATCCTTCCATCAGACTGGCTTATAGATATTTCTGAGGAGGCATGTCTTTGAATGCTAGTTGATGTAGGATGTTCCAGATGACCTTGGGTGGCAACAACTCATGTCAGGTTCGTCTGAGATGTGTAAGAATGGTAAGAGATCAAGAGTCTGGAAGCAATCCAACCATCTGCTTTGCTCCACTGATTCATGCGTATGAGGTTGGTTGAGTTCCTGGCTTGATTTGATGGATTGTGACCTGGAAGTAAAAAAAGAGTCAACCACCCCCCACCATCAAATGCAATAAGTGAGAGAGATATTGAATGATCCCATAACCTAAGGTTAATCTTCTAAATTTCAAAGGCTCTATACATTAAACAAACAAAAACACTAACAAAACACAAATAAATTAGTAAAAAATAAAGTATCTGTGAGATACTGTGAGAACAGTATCTATACTGTGAGAACAATGAAGTAAGAGAGAGAAGAGAAAAATTCAAGGTACAAATAAGCAAAAACATGTTGCCCAGACAATTTGAACATCTATTTTAAATAGAGAATTGAGTGGAATGAAAGTGTGGAGCAAAGACCTCAATCTTTCCATACAGTACGAATAAAACCCACAAAAAGTCTTATTCAAGGTAGAAAACTATAGAAGAAAATACTATACATCATAGAAACACCGGGGATTATATTGTTGTATGTTACCTACATTTCTTTTCAAGGTATCATTTTATTCATTTGAAATTTCATTCACATATACAAACTGTATAAGGATGTTTCCTGTTGAAATTACATATATGGATATCATGTACATTAATCACAACCATGCCCTCTGCTATTTTTTTCTCATCTTCCTCTCCTCTCCCTTTTGAGCCACTAAAGCCCCTCATTAAAATACACGTAGTCACACAAATGACAGATTCTTCATATGTGAAAACCCATATAATACCGGCTTTTGTGAGGCTATGTATTTCTCAGTGCATCTTTCTTTTTTTATTTATCTTTTAAATTTTATTTATTTTGGATGTGTATGAGTGTACTGTCTGCATGTAAGTTTGTGTGCCCGTGCCGTGCAATGCTGCGCTCAGAAGAAGGTATTGGATTCCCCTGGAACTGGAGTTAAAGATGGTTTTCAGTCGCCATGTGGGTGCTGGGGATTGAACTCGGGACCTCTCCAAGAGCGGTCGTCACTCTTAACCACTAGGCCATCTTTCCAGCCCTCAGTGCATCTTTCTATAAGAAATGCTTTTGTCATTTCAATAGATAGTTTGGACTTTAAATCTGTTTCATGCATTTTGATAACCTATATATTTTGTAACTAAATTCCAGTATGAATGAAAAGGTTCCAAATATTTAATATATTAACTAGAAATATTTTCTTCTCACAATTTGTATTAACATACTTATTTTACTTCCATATTTATTTATTTTTTGTTTTCCCTCCAAAATTATTACATGTGCCCTGTAAATTAAGGAAGGTGTTAATAAATTGCTTCCTTCAACATTGATAATTTCTCAGAAGATTTTATATAATTTTCAATGTCTGTGCCTAAAAACCCAAAGAAGTCATTTATTTAGTATTGAGTTTGCAAAGAATTCCTTAGAAAAAAATGGAATGGTTAGAAAAACTTAAAAAAAGAAGAAGGTGTATTTCAGTATTTAAAGTGATTTCATAGACCATCACAGACAGAATACATTTTTAATATTTAGTTACATGTGACACTGTCAAGAAATTATGATGAAATAATCCTGTGTACTCTGGGAATGCATACTGAACTGGCACATGCTGTGTGCGTAATGAGTATAAAGAGCTATAGTATGTGCTCACCTGTGTGAGAAAGAGAAAAAAAGACCAAGATAGATGAGACAGAGACAAAGAGACACAGAAAAACACTGAGAGAGTATCAATCCCATATTTAAATATAGAAAATAATTTGTAATTTTAATATTTACTTATTTTAATAAGTATGTGAGTATAATGACTTTCATATTTTCCTTCATGTCAGAATAAATTTTACTCGATACTAAAATAATCTATTTTTAATAAATGGAAGTATATTCAATGAGCATATTGTACTCATTTCTATGATCAAATCAAGATTAAGTGAGATGAAATATTTTTAAAGTGAATTAAAGGATTATGTGAAGTAAAAATAAATTATATCTGCTAATTGGCAAATATGTGCCAAGTACTTAATGACTGCCTATTCTGGATTTGACCTTATGAATGGGTAATGACGTAGAGTACACCTGATAATGCTTTTCAATTTATCAGCTAGGGAAGATACATTTTACTAAAATTGAGAATTTTCAAATTCAAGAATTGACTGAATAAAACTTTATCAAAAACTGATCTAGCCTTACTTGTTATATAAAATATGGCACCCAATAGAGTTATTAACATTGTTTTATTATTCATAAGAATTAATCTATCTTAAGTGGCCAACATGGACTAATTAATTGAATGGGCCACAATGAAAAAAAATTTGAACAAGAGAATGTATTATTCAAATACATAAAAATATATAAGGCATTTTCCAGGTAAGATATTTGAATGGTTTCCTTACTATTAATTTTTATATTTGACCGATATCACCAACTTTTCACTACTATATACCATATATTATTATAACATATTTAGAAAGAGAGCATTGGAGAAATTAATACAGTCCTCTCTTCCATTCATTCTGGGCCCCATATGTAAGACTTTGGTTTGCACAGGCCTTGTACATGCTGTCATATGTGCTGTGGGTATATATGTGCAACTACCATGTATTTTCCAGATGCCACAGTTTCTTCATATATATCTGCTGTCTCTGGCTCTTACAGTCTTTTTACTCCCACTTCTGCAATGATCCTTGAGGTGTGGTAGGAAAGGATGCAATATAACTGCGCAAATAATGCTGGGCACTCTGTGCTCTCTTGTTCTCTGTAGTTTGGCCAGTTGTAAATCTCTTTGACACCTGCCTTGTACTGCAAGAAGAATCTTTTACATGGGTTGGGATATGCACCAATCTATAGCTATAGAAATAAGCCATTAGGAGCCATTTTAACACTATTTTCATTTAGTAGAATATTATAGTAGATTCTCTTCTATACCTACTAGCCACGTGTTCTTGGCCCTGATACTAGTGTCAGGGATTAATTCCATGTCACACAGTAGGCCTTAAATCTAATCACAAGTTGTTTGGTTATTTCTATAATATTTCTGCCACTACTGCACCAAAGACCATATTTTGCTCACAGGTTTCACAGCTGGGTAATGTTGAATATCATCTTTCTCTGTCAGTAACATGAATAGCACTTTCAGGAACTAAGAAAGGTAGGCAGCAGATATGTAGCTTCAGTGTTGGTACCAGCTTGAGATCTCCTTGTTTGCTCTGTAACTCAGGTATGTAGTTTCGTCACCAATAGGGTTTTACCATCAATTTCTGGTTGATTACCATGTGCAATACAACAGTCAATATTAATTGGAGATTTATGAAATCTCTAGTCAACAAGTTCTAAAGTAGGAGTCCATTCCTGGCATTGGGCTTAAACAACCAGCCTTATACTCTAGCAGTCTTCCTTCATTGCAGATTTTACCACTTTTATAGAATATAGTTGGGTAAGTCTGGCTCACAGCAATAATTATCTTAGGAGAATATGTGAAGGACTGAGAAAAGAGTAGATTGGGAGCGGTGGGGAACTCACTGTGGCAAGAGATATGTCTCCTTGATTTTCGAAAACTATAACATTCAAAAACAAAATGGGGAATTCAAATCATATGCTCTCCAAATCAGAATGCAAAGGTAGGCAGAGCTATAGGAAAATTTTGAGATACATTTCTAAAATGATCAAGAACATGGGCTTGTGTCATCAAATCCAAACTCTAAGGTTCAGATCAGTAAAATAATGTCTGCATTAGGCTAAAATCCCTGCCTCATAATACAAATAGTTTAAATATGCCAGTGTGCATGTGTTTGTGTATGTTTATGCCTGGGGGGGGGAGGTAAGGGAACAGAGAGAAATAGTGCTAGGGAGAAATGCCATATCCTGATGACTTACTGATGTTTCTTACCTCACAAAAACTTTGTTGCTTTGATGAATGCTTAAGACAAAGTAGTACAGTTGAAATGACCCAGATGGACACTGTGTGCCCAGAGAAAAGGCAATCTCAATATCTCAGGGTGTTTGGACATTTTAGTGTTTCACTGACATTTACTTTGTTGCTCAGCACAATGCTAGGTGCTGTGAGCTGCATGTTTGTAAATTTGGTTGACAGTGTTGAATCCCTCTAACACTACCTTTCATCTAGTTTAATCTTTCTTAATTCAAATATTTCTTAAGAAATTCCTATGAGAATATATATAGTTATATACAGTAACTTGCTTATAAGTTATTTTTAAAACGTGCATTTCAATATTATGAAGATTTTTTTTCAAACTATGTTGTTTTATCACTCACTGATCTCTGTTGTTTCACTCTGAAGTTTTCCATGATGAAATTGGTGAGCCTTAAGGGTTAACTCTGATTCTCAATTTTTCTTTGTCAATGTGTGGATAGAACTGAATGTTTTGCTGATAAATATGTAAGGATTTATAATCTACACCTCTCCTTATATAAGCCACAAGTGACTATAATTCACAGTCTGTACCCATTGTAGCATAGTGCTCTTACATAAATGCAAATGAAATTTTGAAGTGGCTGGAACAAAAGTACAGTACAGGTTTTTTTTTTATTATTATTATTAATTTTATTTATTTCCGTATGTGTATGAATGTACTGTCTGCATGCAAGTCTGTGCACCCGTGTCGTGCAACGCCCCGGAGGTAAAAGAGGGTGTCGGACTCCCCTGGAACTGGAGTTCTCCTGGAATTGGAGCTTCAGACGGTTCTCGGCCGCCATGTGGGTGCTGGGGATTGAACCCGGGTCCTCTGTGAGAGCGGTCGGCGCTCCCAACCGCTAGGCCATCTTTCCAGCCCAGTACAGGTTTTTTATTGTTTGTTTGTTTTGTTTTTGTTTTTTGAGACAGGGCCTCCCTATAGCTCCAACTGGCCTGGAACTCATTCTGTAGACCAGGCTGGCCTTGAACTCACAGAGATCCACCTGCCTCTGACTCCCAAGTGCTGGAATTAAAGGCATGCCCCACCATGCCCAGTTTAAAGACAGTTCTTAGCCGCCATGTGGGTGCTGGGAATCCAACCCGGGTCCTCTGCAAGAGCAGTTGGCCGCCTAACTGATGAGCCATCTCTCCAGCCCCCATAGTGGTTTTCTTAATAGATTCTACTCTTGTGAAGATCAGCCATTTGTTTGCTAATTAAAAATTAATGCATCACCTAATCCTTTCACAAAAAACATTATGAAAATTAGATTGTAACTTTTGCTGTTTAAAAACATGACATGTGGGGCTGGAGAGATGGCCTAGCGGTTAAGAGCTCTGACTGCTCTTGCAGAGGACCCGGGTTCGATCCCCAGCACCCACATGGCGGCTGAGAACCGTCTGTAATTCCAATTCTAGGAAAACTCCAGTTCCAGGGGAATCCGACGCCCACTTCTGACCTCTGTGGCACTGCACGACCTGCATGCAGACAATACATTCATATAAATAAATCATAAATAAATAAATAAATAAATAAATAAATAACATGTATAATTAAATTTTAATCTTTTAATTAAATAATTTCCAAACTGAATTACTTCATTTATAACTTTGATAAAATACATGCTTATTTTCTTTTTTTAAAAAATGTATGCAGTCTGGAGAGATGGCCTAGTGGTTGGGAGCGCCGACCGCTCTTGCAGAGGACCTGGGTTGGATCCCCAGCACCCACATGGCGGCCTAGAACTGTCTGAAACTCCAATTCCAGGAGAACTCCAGTTCCAGGGGAATCCGACACCCTTTTCGGACCTCCGCGGCATTGCACGACACGGGTGCACAAACTTGCATGCAGACAGTACATTGATACACATACAGAAATAAATAAATACCGGGTGTGGTGGTGCATGCCTTTAATCCTAGCACTTGGGAGGCAGAGGCACGCGGATCTCTGTTAGTACGAGGCCAGCCTGGTCTACAGAGTGAGTTCCAGGACAGCCAGAGCTACAGGGAGACCCTGTCTCAAAAAGACAAAAAATAAATAAATAAAATAAATATTCTGGATGTTAATGCTCTATTAGATGTAGCACTGGTGAAGGTTTCCTCCCACTCTGTGGGTGTTCTCTTCATTTCACTGATTGTTTCTTTNAGTACAGGTTTGTTTTTATTATATTATTTTATTAATTTTATTTATTTTCCCAGTATGTTGTGACTGAATGTACTGCTGCAGCAAGTCTAGTGCACCCGTGTCGTCAACCGCCCCGAGGTAAAAGAGGGTGTTCGGTACTCCCCTGGAACTGGAGTTCTCCTGGATGGAGCTTCAGACGGTTCTCGGCGCCATGTGGGTGCTGGGATTGAACCGGGTCCTCTGTGAGAGCGGTCGTCGCTCCCAACCGCTGGCCATCTTCCAGCCCAGTACAGGTTTTTATTGTTTGTTTGTTTTGTTTTTGTTTTTGAGACAGGGCTCCCTCTAGCCCCAACTGCCTGGAACTCATTCTGTAGACCAGGCTGGCCTTGAACTCACAGAGATCCACCTGCCTCTGACTCCCAAGTGCTGGAATTAACGCAGCCCCCCATGCCCATTTAAGACCAGTTCTTAGCCGCATGTGGGTGCTGGAATCCAACCCGGGTCCTCTGCAAGAGCAGTTGGCCGCCTAACTGATGAGCCATCTCTCCAGCCCCCATAGTGGTTTTCTTAATAGATTCTACTCTTGTGAAGATCAGCCATTTGTTTGCTAATTAAAAATTAATGCATCACCTAATCCTTTCACAAAAAACATTATGAAAATTAGATTGTAACTTTTGCTGTTTAAAAACATGACATGTGGGGCTGGAGAGATGGCCATAGCGGTTAAGAGCTCTGCTGCTCTTGCAGGACCCGGGTTCGATCCCCAGCACCCACATGGCGGCTGAGAACCGTCTGTATTCCAATTCTAGGAAAACTCCAGTTCCAGGGGATCCGACGCCCACTTCTGACACTCTGGGCACGGCACGCCGTGCATGCAGACATACATTCATATAAATAATCATAAATAAAATCATAAATAAAAAATAAATAATAACATGTATAATTAAATTTTATCTTTTAATTAAATAATTTCCAAACTGAATTACTTCATTTATAACTTTGATAAAATACATGCTTATTTTCTTTTTTTAAAAAGTATATTTTGACTATTTAGAGTGGCCTAGTGGTGGGAGCGCCGACCGCTCTTGCAGAGGACCGGTGTGGATCCCCAGCACCCCACATGGCGGCTAGAACTGCTAATCCAATCCAGGAGAACTCCAGTTCCAGGGGAACTCCGACACCCTTTTCTGACCTCCGCGGCATTGCACGACACGGGTGCACAAAACTGCATGCAGACAGTACATTGATACACATACAGAAATAAAAAAACCGGGTGTGGTGGTGCATGCCTTTAATCCTAGCACTTGGGAGGCAGAGGCACGCGGATCTCTGTTAGTACGAGGCCAGCCTGGTCTACAGAGTGAGTTCCAGGACAGCCAGAGCTACAGGGAGACCCCGTCTCAAAAAGACCAAAAAAAAAAAAAAAAAAAATATATATATATATATAATTTTTTATAGATATTTTTATTTTTTATTTTATAATTATATATTATCATATATTATATATATACTTATTTATCTATTTCTAACCACTGAATACTTTGTAAGTGAGTCTAGTGGAGGAGGATTAAGTTGTTCCAAGTATGAGTGGAGTGGTAGCACATGCCTTTAATCCCAACACTAGGAGGCAGAGGCAGGTGGGTCTCTGTGTGGCCAGCTTAGTCTACATAGTGAGTTCCAAACAGCTAGGGATATGGGGAGACCATGTTCCAAAAAAAATATCAAAATTTAAAAGCAATTGAATTATAATATATTTGTTTAATCATATACTTTACATTTTTAAATTCCATAATTGCCTCTGAATAATATTTAAAATATATATATAATAGATGATTTGTAAAATGAAATTTTCCTGCTTCTTTGGCTGTAGCAGAAGGAACAGGCAATTTCTTTTTTTTTTTTTGGCATGAGGACAATTTTATTAGAGTTTGAGAAAAACAACAGGGCAGACCAAATGGACATCTTGGCAGCTGCTGGGAGGGGGGAGAGAACAAGGAAGAGGAGAAAAGAGCCATAACTTTTATTTATTTATTTATTTATTTATTTATTTATCCTACAATCTTAAAGAGCCATAATTTTAAAATTATATTCCAGCCGGGCGTGTGGCGCACGCCTTTATCCTAGCACTTTGGAGGAAGGCAGGCAGATCTTTGTGGGTTCAAGGCCAGCCTGGTCTACAGAAGATTGAGTCCGGACAGCTGGGGTACAGGGAGACCCTGTCTCGAAAAGACCAAAAAAAAAAAAAAAAAAAAAGAATTATTCCAGTTAAACCTGTCAGGTACCTAGCCAGGAGTCCATCCCTTAGAAATATGATTCACCTGAAGATATGCTACAGAAAGAGGAGAAGCTATATCTTCTTTTTTTTTTTTTTATGTGTATGAGTGTACTATCTGCATGTATGTTTATGCACCCCTGTCGTGCAAGTGCAATGCCGAGGGGGTCAGAAGAGGGCGTCAGATTCCCCTGGAACTGGAGTTAAAGACGGTTCTCAGCCACCATGTGGGTGCTGGGAATCGAACCCAGGTCCTCTGCAAGAGCAGTTGGTGCTCTTAACCCCTAGGCCATCTCTTCAGCCTGAGCAATATCTTCTTGAACTCAGCTTTCTTAGAATATAATTTTATTTTATTTAATTTTTTATTTTTTATTTATTTATTTTTTTGGTCTTTTCAGGCAATTTCTTTAATAAGAACTTGGTTATAATTAAAAGTATCTAAAAAATTAAATTATCTAATAAAGTGAGCATTCCCATCAAATAATTGGATTTTATTATCTATGTATATGCCTACTGAGGTACTGATATAACAAGCTTTGGAACTGCATCAGTTATTTTATTTTCTATTTATATGTATATATAGAGAGAAATATTACATTTCCACTGTAAAATTCTGTATATCTTGATAAATACGTACTATCATGCAATCGTCATTATAATGAGAACACAAAATAATCTCTTTGTTCCAAAACTCAGCCCCGCACAGACTATTGGTAAAAACACTCCTAAGCCATTTGCTAGAGTTGCATTTTCCCAAATCATATATAAATGGAATCATGCCGAAGGAAATAGTTTTGTTCTGATTGAGTTTCTTTTACTTAGTGTAACACATTTTAGGTTTAGTCATGCTTTTTATTTATATCAGCTATTTATTCTAATTCTGAGCATTATTACATAATTACATCTTCAAACACTGGAGGAAATAGAACTGCTTCCAGTTTTTGACTGAATGAATATGAGTAAGTGTATATACACTTGTGTATATGGTTGTGAGTATAGAATTTTTTGCTGAGTGAATATGAGTAAACATGAATACATTGTGTATACAGTTGTGAGAATAGGCTGTATCATAGGTGTTTGTCTAATTCCATAGGACAACAATTAATTATTGAAGATTAGGTTACATTCCCACAAGTAATTTGCAAGGATTTCCAATATTCTGTATTCTGAAAAGCACTTGGTGTTGACAATTTCTTTCACCAATTATCCAATGTTGCTGTTACAATTTCATGTGGCTTTCATTTCCATTTAATTCTATGTCATATACTTTATCTTTTATGTATCTTTGTTCAAATATTCTATTCATAAAAATACTTTCTTAGCCCGAGCGTGGTGGCGCACGCCTTTAATCCTAGCACTTGGGAGGCAGAGGCAGGCAGATCTTTGTGAGTTCAAGGCCAGCCTGGTCTACAGAGTGAGTTCCAGACAGGGTGGGCATACAGACTGCTCTTGCAGAGAACAGATTCAACTCCCAGCATCGCACATGGTGCTAAGAACTGTCTTAACTCCAGTTCCAGGGATCTATGCCCTCTTCTGACTTCCGGCATTGCACGACACAGGCGCACCAAACCTACATGCAGACAAGTACATCTACATATAAAAATAATAAATAAAAAATATATTTAAAAATAAATAAAAACTTTCTTTTATCATTAGGTTTGGGTGTTTTGCATTTTTTTTTTTTTTTTTTTTTTTTCTAATTTATTTTATTTATTTAATTTATTTATTTATTTTATTATTTTTTGGTATGTTTGTTGTTTGTTTATTTCTGTATGTGTATCAATGTACTGTCTGCATGCAGGTTTGTGCACCCGTGTCGTGCAATGCCGCGGAGGTCAGAAGAGGGTCTCGGATTCCCCTGGAACTGGAGTTCTCCTGGAATTGGAGTCTCAGATGGTTTTTGGCCGCCATGTGGGTGCTGGGGATTGAACCCGAGTCCTCTGTAAGAGCGGTCCTCATTTTAGAGATTTTAATTCCATTATCTATGCTACATCTGCAGATTGTCTCATCATCATCTTATCAAGAACTTAAGCAGAATGTGTTAGTATACTAAGGTTCAAACCTTCATTTCTACTCTTCTGCAGATTGTACTAAGTAAGACCTCACCACATAAGCCAATAATATGAACAATATTTCTCCTAATGATTTGTTCTAACAGTGTGGTAGCAGGTATATTTATATTTATCTGTGATCTATTCTAAATTAATTATTTTATTTTATGAGATGTGGGTTGAGGTTGATATTTTCCCTATCTATATAGAACTATTCTAAGAATTTCATAAAGAAGACTATTCAGTATTTTCTACACGTGAACTATTACTTTTGTCTGAATTAATTTTGTCTGAATTCAATTGATCATAATTATGTAG
Source organism: Rhizomys pruinosus (assembly GCA_009823505.1). Lineage (NCBI taxonomy): Eukaryota > Metazoa > Chordata > Mammalia > Rodentia > Spalacidae > Rhizomys > Rhizomys pruinosus. The sequence goes on from VZQC01013519.1 coordinate 137,481, forward strand.
ATGTGTGAATCATTATATCATCTGTCCATCTCTTTATGTGTATCTATCTTCTCACTAACATTTTCTTAGTAACTGTAGATTAATGGTTATGAAATCAATCCATGTAATCCCTCAAGTTTGTTTGTTTTGGGAATTGTATTGAGTATTCTAGATACTTCATTTAGAATGTAAAGAGATGGATTTTAGAATCAGATATTTTGTCTACAAGAAAATTTCAAAATCTAAACATTAAAAACAAAAACACTTAAGTAATTATTTGAAAGAATTTCCACTTAGATTGTTTTAGATCTATGAATAATTGGGGAAGGTCTGGTATTTTGACAATACTGAGATATGTGACAAACACATGTTTCCAATTGTTTAGTTTTAATTATCATTGTTATTATTTTCCTCATGTAAAGAAATGATCACAGGGTCTTATGCACGTAGAAAATTTCCCTGCATTGATATATTCTCCCAAACACTAAAATATTTTCTGCAGTGTTTTACAATTTACAGAATACTGAACTTGCATATTATAGAGGACATGAATTTATGTGTATTTCACTTTCTATAACTTTCACTTCCTATGGTTATGTTTAGGATACTAAGAATATGACTTATTTTGTATAGTGACCTCGTCTTTTAAGGTTCAGCTATAGTTTCAACATATTTCTTTATCTTTTAAAAGTATACATATATGATATTTCCGTATAATAATTATGTTACAATAAAATAAAAACAGTAGTAACTTCTACATTTTCACCCATATCTTTTTCCAAGTTTCATATTGTACTACTAAGAATGACATTTTTGCTTTGTTCCATTCTTTTTATTTTATTTTATTTTATTAGCATGTCACTAACCTGGTAACTGACTGTGCCACAAGTCCCACAGCCAGTGAATAAGGTTAGCAGTTATTCTCTGAGGACTCTAGCATGTTCCATTCTTAAAAGGTAATAATTCAGTCGGGCGTGGTGGCACAAACCTTTAATCCTAGCACTTGGGAGGCAGAGGCAGACAGATCTTTGTGAGTTCAAGGCCAATCTGGTCTACAAAGTGAGTTCCAGGACAGATGGGGTTACAGGCCTTTCTCAAAAAAAAAAAAAAAAAAAAAAAAAAAAAAAGATAATAATTCAGCTTTTCACCAGGGAATATTCTATTAGAAGAGATTACTTGATGCACATTCTCAAGGGAAGTGGCTTCCTTTTGTGGCTAGATTGTTCAGACATTTTATCATGAGCGAATATTGAATGTGGTTAGATAATTTCTGTTCATTAATTATGTGATTATGTGTTTTTCTTATTACAGCAATAAGGTTGGTCATAATAATTGGATTTTGAATATTGCAGTTTCACATTTTTAGAATCTATTATATTTGGTTATTACATACTACTTTTATATACTAGATACATATTTAAGTAGATTAGTATGTAGACAGATAGAGTGCTGAAGACAATAAATGAGTTGGAGAACAAATGAGAAAATGAAATGTTAGGGACATCAAACCTTCATCTCTATTGCTGGCTTTCATAGAGCTTAAAGGCACAATGCATGCTATCAGAAGAGAAAAGTACTCATAAACTTTGCCTAGCTGTGAATTCCGACATTTACAGCAATCCTGGCAGCATAGGCCCACTAGTGCAATAATGGCACAAATGTTATGGGAGCAAGCAACCAATTTGGACTGGATTTAAGGTCTGCTTCACAAGATGCTGCCAATTCCTACACTAATACCAATCCTAGGACCCCATGGCTAGACAGAACACAGGTCGCAGGGAAAAGCCTGTTAAATATACACATTACTAAACTGGCTCCTAATGACTTATTGTTAGACATATAGATCAGTGCATCTCTCATCAGAGAAACCTTCCTCAAAGAGCAGATGGCAATTGACAGAAAGGTCTAAAACTTTCCAATGTGCAGAGAGTAAAAGACTGGAGAGTGTTTAACCATGAATAGGATACTGATATTAAATGAGGGAACATTTTGGAAGAGAGAGTTGGAAAATTATAAGAGCCAGAGCTGGTCGATGACTACAAGAACATAGAATTTTCCCAGACAGCTATTTAGTTATCCATATGAACTCAGAGAATTAGTAACAGTATTCACAAGCTCCATGTAAGCTCAAGAAACACAAAATCCAGCATTGAAGTAGGCAAGTGGATAAGAAGACCCAACGCTACTTATGGAACTACTGGTAACCAATAGGAGGGAGAGTCAGTCTGCTTTAAGGGTGTGATTCTGCACAGATAATTCAGACTCCAGTGGATGCACCTAGTCCACCATGAAAAATATTTGGAGAATTTGACTTGATATATATATATATATATATATATATATATATATATATAATATCCCTGTTTCTTGTTTGCATTAATTATACTGGTATGCCATAAAACCTATCCCTAGTTGTCTATCAACCAGATTGCATAGATAAGGAAAATGCAAGTGCATATATGTGTATATATAAATATATATGTATACACAATTATCAATGGACTTTTATTAAGCTGTAAATAAAACTGAAATCATGATGTTTAGAGGAAAGCAAATGCATCTGGATATTATGTTAAGGCAATTAACCCTGAGTCAAGAAGACAAATACCACATTTTTTCATATATATGTATATATGTATATATTGCATTTTAATTTATATATTTCTATACTCGTATTTATGTATGCACATGTGAACCAAGAAAAAGGAGCATGAGATGGGGAAAGGTATCTTAAGGGAATAGTAGAATAGAAAAGGAGGCCAATAGAATATATATGACATAAAAGCTGAATGAGGGCTGCTGGGAGAAAGAGGTAGCTGGACCAGAGAGGTGAATGAGTGGGGGCCAGGAATGAACAAAAATAATATATGAATGTTTTGTAATGAAAGTCATCACTTTTTAATACGAATAAGAAAGATAAACACTTCATGTTTAAAGTATGTATTTTCAAAAAAATAAAAACCTGTATTTACAAATATTGAATATAAGACTAAAAGTCTTCTTATATTCTCTTTCTGTCTTTTTAAAATGTCTATAAAATTACATGGGAAGTCTTTTCTTTCAAAAAGCAGATTTTTGAGGGGCTGCACGTGTGTTACAGATGTGATTGCCATGAATATTTCTGAACCAATCTACCTCCACTCTGGGCGGTTCTAGAAGTACCTGCTGACCGAGGCCATTCAGAAGCCCTCGCACCACCTCCTCAAAACCAATCCGCAGATTTCTCCTCTGCCTTGTTGATTCTGTTACCTGGAGTTCACATAATGCTCTGAAAACAGCAGAGATGTCTGAAGTGCATTGTAATTTCTGAGGCAGCTGCCCTTTGGACAGAAACTCTTTAAGTTAAAAACAACACAAAACAAAACAAAACAAAACACAATAGCAGAGCCTTCTTTCCTATACGTAAGAACGCAGGGATTCCCCAAGTTCTCTGGACTGAGCACCATGTTTTCTCTGTGTAGCAGTCAGTGGCTTCTAGTACTTCCACCCACAGCAGAAAGAAGACAGCTTTTTCACTCTTCCTTTCCGTACTGTCTGGAAAAGAAAGGAGATAAGGAAAATCAGTGATTTTCCTGCACTCTGTTTCCCCAAAGCCCTTGCCTGATCAATTTTCTGGGCTTAATGAGAAGAAATTTTGGGAGCCTCACATGACCACACAGTTCCAGAATTTACCCTCCAGTACTTCCATTTCGGGGTACAGGATTGGAGTGTGACAATCTGCCTCAGCCAGAGTCAAAATGTGGTCACTTATAAAGTACTTTACAAATTAACTATTGAAGATGGAAGTTGTGTATCTTACACACAAAGATGCACTATCAAGCACGATAAAATTAAAATACTAAGGATCTCAGAGGTTAAGAGTACTGGTTGCCCTTGCAGAGGTCCCAGATTCAGTTCTCAGCACCCACATTTAGACTAACAACTGTCCTTAACTCCAGTTCCAGGGGATCTAATGCCCTCTTCTGACCTCCACAGCCATTGCAAAACAAGGGTGTACTTATATGCATGCAGACAATACACTCATACACATAAAATAAAAATAATAAAATATTTTCAAAGGAGAATATGGTAGTTATTAAGAACACATGGCTATGTATTACTCAAAAGTTCTGTATTCCTGTGGGAAGTCTTGAATCGAAGCTTCTATAATCAGATAAATCAGAATACATCCTGTCTCCTGAGATGTGTTATTCATAACTTCTCAACAGTATTCTCTGATTCAATGATGCCCATGTTACTAAAAGCCACACATATTCTTCTTCCCTTGTTGAATAATCCAGTTCTGAGAAAATAAGTGAAAAAAATAAAAAAAAGAATATTTGCTCAATAAATAAATTGGGAAGAATTTCATATGTTATTCTCAAGGATTATTAAAGGACAAAATGGACAAGTTTTAACTTTATGTTCTAATTTATGGAAGAACAACTAGTGTTTTTCATATGAAAATTTGGTCTATATACATAGGAACTGGATTTGATAAGGATCTAATATCTAAAAATATTTCTTTCTAGATATCTTTCTGTACCATCTTCCTGAGCATTTAATATTTTTATATTTCCTTTTTCCCCAAATAAAATGCATTTCTAAGTAGAAACACACACATATAAGCACATTATAGCTGACTTTTATATTAACTTAATAGCCTACTAATATGTTTAGTTTACAATTTTATCATTTTTATGTGATGTGTATGAGTGCCTTGCCTGCATGTACATTTAACTACACTCATATTGTGCAATGCCTATGAAGTTCAGAATAGGGTGCTGTGTCTCCTGAAACTAGAGTTACTGATGGATATTAGCTACATGTGGATTCTGGGAACTGAACCTGGGTCTTTTGCAAGAACAGCCAATGCTCTTAACTGCTGAGCTATCTCTCCTGCCCCTTATGGCTAACACGTTCTTGAGCAAGATCAACATTCTCCTGGTTAAAAACTGATTTTTCCTCAAGAAATATTTTCTCCAATTTAATTCTATTTTAAGTGTACAGGGTAAGCTTTTGGGGAGTATATGTGTAATGCAGTTCTGCATAACAGATTAGTGCACCCTCTGCCTACAGAGGGTGGTTTGTGTATAAAACTGAGAGAAATTCAGAGAATCAGAACAGATCTAAGGATTTTGTGAGTTGGCAAGTGAGAAGTTTGTTTATTCCAGTTCATCTTCAGCAGCCGAGGGAAGCAGGCCTAGAGCTCTCAGGGACTGCAGATGCACAGAATGAATATACATGAGTGAGGACATGGGAGGGGAGTTGAATTATAAGAAGCCAATACGCAGCTCAAGTGACAGAAAAGAACTGGATTTTGACATTATTAGAGAACTAGTTATTCAAGAGGCTCAAAATATGTTTCTCTCAAGTGAGCTGATTAATCATAATATGAGATAGAATAAAGTATCTTTTGGATGCTTAGACAAATTTATTACTATGTTTTGTCTTTTCATTGCAACCCCAAATTTCTTAAATGTCAAATAATTCATATGGTGGCCAATTTCATAATTCAGTATTTTTCAAACTTGCATGATCATAAAACTCAGTTGGTGGTTATTAAAAATACATTAAAATACAATTAAAAATTCCATTTTACCTGTGGTTCCTCTTTAAAAATGGTACTGATTTGAATTATGAAATCAGGAACTATGAAAGTCAACAAAAGTACAATATTTGGAAAATCAGAAAAATGTTAATGTGCCATCCCATCCTACTTGCTGAATGTTACATAATTTATAAACTGTAAGCAAATCTGAGAGAGGTATAGAATGATAAATGCTGGGAGCAGAAAGAAGTGTGGCCATCCATCATAAAGCCCACAGAGAAAGAAAGGCACAGGTAGAAATCCCGTGGGAATCAATAGAAGAACAAATACTTCTACACCAGTGTCTTGCTAGCTTCAGAGATCACATTTCCAACCTATAAGTCAATAATAGAAAAGACATTAATGACTGATATTAAAAACCCACATTAATTCTCCATAAATATAGAAAATTAATTAAAAGTACTTGCATAGCAATTTACAAATTGTTAGCATACATGTTTTTGAATGCACAGTCCTAATTTGATAACGATGTCAATAACAGATCATTTGTTTTATAAATAGAGACTAAATATTTATCCTGTCATGTTGTGATTTGGTAGCCATACACTCTTCTCATATATCAATTATATTAATTATAATGCAGTCCATAACTACTACTGATAAAAGTGTATCAAGATTTGTCATTTTACGTGAAATGTAAGTATTAGTCCTTTAATTTTTTTAAAAGGCTGTCCAATTGCATGTAGTTGTCTCAAACAAGATGCTCATGGGGTTTTAATAAACAAGTGGAATTTTCCCTTAAGGGTAGCTATTTAAGTATTATACAAATTGTAGGATAGATTTGTAGGTTCGAAACATCTCAATGTAAAGAAGTTTCTCAAACCATTATATTAGTGCAGATAATATTTATATATTTAGGTAAATACTATAGTCACAAAAGTTCACTGAATATAGAACTTTTCCTTGTTCTTTATTTATTAAAATGTGAGTTATCATAAGTTAAATGTGGCAATAATTATGTATAATAAAAATAACACACTTTGAGACTACATTTAGAAGTAAAACTGATTGGGCCATGACATAACATTCATTAACCTTCTACTGAAAAAAAAAAAAAAAAGAAATGATTCAGTCTCTAATACTGATTGATTGATAAGACTGTGGGATGAAGAAATCAGAAGCTATAGTTAAGACTATTTCAAAGAACTTCCAAGACACATGACTTTCAATTTAGTGAAAACATAAGATGCATGGTATTCCATTGATGATATCATTTGTGTACAGTAGGTAGTCTACTTTCAGATTGTGCTCTGTTGTTTCACACATTGAGATCTAAAAGAACGGAGGAGGAAGACATATTTGAGAAGTAAGGTCGGTAAAGGGTAGGACTTGAATATGGTGGAGACTCTCTTCTCTCATGTAGCCATAGCCCTGAGGTCTCGGTTCCAGGGGGGTTTGTATTATGAAAGTCCCTTGTCTTGCAAAATTGAAGAATGAGATTCATACACAATGGGTAGGTGTGTTTTAGAAAGGAGTTTTATTATAGAAAAGTGGTTGAGAGAAAGGAATCCAGCAGGGCTCCAGATAGCAGCCATGGGATGAGAACAGCTTGCCCTTGACGACCTTTGTGTGGGAGTTATTATGGCTTTACTGGGCTGAGGCCTGAGAGGTAAGATGATTAGTCCACTTGGCCCACCCTTAAGGAGTCCATGTGTCTGTCCATACTGGCTGGACTGCAGCTTCAAGCACAAGTTTAAAGGCCAATGAAATAGCTGATTATGCATAGCTTACAGCAGTTGTGTTCAATAGTTACTATGTAAGAGGAGAAAAATAATAAGAAACCAGAAATGAACCAGTGTCCTTAATCATTTTTGACATTTCTGTAATGGGCCAGAACAGAATAAATTAAGTTAATCAAGGACATTTCAGGATTCTGGCCAAGAGAGAACTGGCTGTCAAGGACAAGAAGGAGAACTGATCTATTATGTCCCTGCCCCAAATAGCCTTTTTCTCTTCTCTTTAAGAGAAGAAAGACCACATTGTGAGGTTTTCATGGTGTATTGCAGTACTTTTTAATAATGTGACATTTTCATCCATTTTTTTCTCCCTCAAACCACAGCATGAATTCAATCATTAGAGATTAAGGCTAGTAATACTGAATGCAATTTTGTAAGATTTAAATCATCATAAAAGTTAAGAACCTATTTTCAAGTGTTATGTTCTTGGTAAAACATTCTGGTACATCCATGCAATCTCCTTTATTATGTGAATATCAACATCTGCATTCCCATGACTTTACTGAGGTCTCTAAACAGTTGTTTCCTTTGTCTTAATTTTCTTCCTTTATGATGTTTGCCTGCATTAATTCAGATCACTTCCTTTTCAAGAATAAGAAGTTTACAATAACTAATGAGGAATAAGTTAATGAATCCTTTTATTTCTTTTCTAATTAATGATAACATATTAACATACTAAATTATTTGATTTAAAAACATAAAAATAGTGGAACTGAAGAACTAAATTCAGAATGTTTTGAAGCCCAATGTTTAACTATTTTTATTGGGATAGAATGTTAACAAATAATTTACCATGACTGGAATACTCTGCCCAAATTTCTTTCTGAACTATTTCTTTGCATTGACAATACTCTCTCAGCTTAAATGTGAAATGAACATATAAATCTATTGCATGTATGAACTTGATAAACTTTAAACTCTCAAGTTTACTATCACTGATTTTATACAGTTTTACTCAAGTATATTTATGAATCTCTTTCAAGGACAACTGAACAATCACTCTACCTTTTGCTATCCTAGGCTATGGCCTCACTGATGATGTCCATAAATCATGTCAAAAGTTCTCTGGTAGATTATAAGAGAGGCTGAAAACATCTATAATAATATCAAAATGGAAATCTCTATGATAATAACTTAAATGGTCTGGGAAATTCTAGAACTTCCAGTATTGTCCCCATATTTTTGTACACTAAGACCTTCTAAAGTATCTCTCCACTGAGTTACCTATCCAATGTGATGAGCATAGGAGAGTCCAAAGCAATTCAATACCTCTTTTTCTCTCTCTCCCTCTTCATATATATATATATATATCCTCCCCTTGTCTATGAAATATATTCTTTAGTTTTATGAAACAAAGAATATAAAAGCCACCTGAGCTATGTACACCTGAGAGTAGAAAGTCTCTATGTGTACATTAATTTCTCTTATGAATGAGAGAAGAGGGCATGAATTTTGTCAACATTTCACTCATCTTCCATCCTGCTAAAATTATATGCACTTGAGGAGATGCTCTTTCTGACTGTAAACTTGAGTTCTTAAAACAAAATCAGTGTTTTCATTGACTAAGTGTTTTGGAAGAGTTAACCAGAAAGTGATGGTGACATTCTAGATTGATTAGACCTTAAGATTTCAAAAATAATTAATAATATTTTATAATTTTTAATTTTAAGTATTCCTGATTTGAAAAGCTGGCATAATGCACTTGGCTTTCAAGGAAACAAAGATAAAAGCAGGTCCTTTGTGGAGTAGGGATACCTACTAACTTTTCCAGAAACACTGAGAATTGCTAGCTTTCTGGTTTACATTCCATTTCAGCTAAACTATTTCCTGCTATGAAAACTAAAGTATAAGGTAATAAAAATAAACATATCTCAGGATTAATGTTAAAGAAGTAGCCTAATTTGCATTATGAATATTCAGAGCATTAAACAGAGCTTAAAATTTCAAAGAAAAATAAACAACAACCTATAGTTATACAAATGCTATTATAAGCACAAAAGTTCTTAAAACAGAGCTGACTGTTAGAAGGTGGGAGATCATTCTTTAAGTACAAATAGAAAAGGGAGAATGGATTCTCTCTGGCTCATCAATATGCAAATGACTTGGCCAAGAAATATTAGCGTTTTCATAGTAAAGAATTTCTATTACTACATGTGGCTAATTGGTAATATAATTAACTTTAGAAAATAGCACTGGCAGATCTGGGGCCTAGAAAATGTCAATTAAATGAAATTAAAAGCAGAATAGATTTTTAGGAAGGAACATAGTACACCATAGCCCTGGCACTTCCCCTCTGTGCAATACATTCACTAAGTTCAGTAATATTAGGAATATTTTTCTGTATATTTCCTAGTTCAGTTGACCCTTTATTTTCCAATTACTATTAGTGATGCAGTTCAAAGCCCAACTTAAATTATATAAACACCATCAAATATACGAGTACACTTAAGGTGGTAGTTCTGTCCCATAATGTTAGGTCAGGCTGGGGGCAAAGCCAAGATGGCATACACAGAAAAGACCCTCCTTTTCCGGTCAGGCCACATTCCCATGAGACCTCTAGACCTAAGATCCACCTCCAGATCTGAGCCCCTGGCCTGGATTAATTGGCCAGATTCCAATAAGTTACCATCTCCCCTCTCCCCATAAAAGGCTCTCCCCGCCTCTCAGAAGCGTGCTTTCCATGGCCCTCAGGATGGCTGGTGGCCCGTGGATTCACCCGGGAGAGATTACATTTCCTGGTATAAATGCCTACCTTTACATACTTTTTAATTCGGACTGATTCGGCCTTTTCTTAGCGTCTGTTATACTTCTCACATACATCCATTCCTTAGATGAGAGCAATGAAAAAATAAAAGAAGCCCGACCTTATTGGTTACACCAAGTCTTTTTTTTTTAAGATTTTATTTATTTATTTATTTATTTATTTATTTATTTATTTATTTATTTATTTTATTTATTATGTTTTATGTGTATGAGTGTACTGTCTGCATGTAGGTTGATGCACCCGTGTCATGCAGTGCTGTGGAGGACAGAAGAGGGTGTCAGATTCCCCTGGAACTGGAGTTAAAGACGGTTCTTAGCCGCCATGTGGGTGCTGAGAATCGAACCCGGTTCCTCTGCAAGAGCAGTAGGCACTCTTAACCTGCTAAACCATCACTCCATCCCCACACCAAGTCTTCAAATGTAAATATTCTTATCTGAGAGGAAGGAGACATTGCTAATGAAGTCAAACTATGAATGTGAGAGGAAACAACACAATCTAGTTGCAAAACTTTCCATACTTAGTAAAATAACATAATAAATTAAAAGATACATATATCTGATTAAAAAAACTCAATATACTAAGTACCAAAAAAGATAAATAAATTGAAAATTAATTATCATAAAAATGTGTCAATGTATATTAAAGGATAAAATAAAAATGAGGGTTTTTTTCTATTTTTATTTTTATTTTTTCTATTTTTAATATTAGATATTTAAGAGAACTATTAACAGTAGAAGACATTCTATCTAATGTAGACAACTGTATGGGGAGAGATGAGTTCACAACACAATAATCAAATCTACTAAAGAAGTGGTTAATATCCTTAGGATCATTTGTATTTGTCTATGCTTGTAAAATTTATTACAAATAAATGTAAAATAATAGCTTTATTTAGATATGAATTTAATTAAATATTGTTACATCTAGATGCTTTAAATTAGGAAAAACTAATGAAGCAAATCATGAGTCTTAAATATGTTTAATGTATACTTCTCTACATGGAGTCAGTACCTCAGTGGAGGTAAAACATTCCTGTCCCTAAGAGACTTATATAGTCAACATAATCCAGATCACAGTGTCAGAAATATGTTTTATAGACGTGAAAATATGAATGTAAAACACATATAAAAGTTCATAGATAATAGAATTTCAGTATTTCAAAGGAAAATATTTCATGACTCATGATTTGATTTTAAGATTGAATATGAAATTCATACCTGAGGCAGTATATCTTTGCAAAAACATACATGTCAATATATAACATAAAATGCAATCCAGAAGTAAACCCACATACAAAGTAATTTGGTTTTCAAAAGAAAGCACCGAGAAAAATAAATGGAAAAACTATATAGTCTTTTCAAATACTGCCAGGCATCATGATGCATGCTTTTAATTCCAACACTCAGGAAGCAGAGGCAGGAGGATCTCTGTGAGTTTGAGGGCAACCTGGTCTACATAGAGAGTTCCAGGACAGCTGGGGCTGCGGGTAGACTGTCTCAAAAAGACCAATAAATAAATAAATCAATAAATCAATAAATAAATAAAGTAACTATAAATAATCATAATGTCTTTATATTTCAAAAAACCTAGAACAAGGAATTTTAAAGTTTTCATAGCAAATAAATTATAAATCTTTGAGGCTGGAGAGATGGCCTAGTAGTTAAGAGCACCGACTGCTCTTGCAGAAGACCTGGGTTTGATCCCTATCCCCACAATTGCGGCTAAGGACCCTCTTTAACTCCAGTTCCAGGGGAATTTGATGCCCTCTTCTGATCTCCGTGGCATTGCCTGACACGGGTACACCAACCTACATGCAGACAGTACATTCACAAACATAAGAAAATAATAAATAAAAAATTTTTAAAAATTATAGATCTTTAAGAAGATGATATCTTTACTCTGATTTTGTTGTGGAAACCTCTGAGAAGTAGGAGACCAATAGTCAAGGCAGGTGAAGGAGAATGAGTTCATTCATGCAAGTGGGATGACACATGTATTATTCTATAATTGCACCAGGCCCAAATTCAAGTTTGTAGGGAGAGTCCACAGGAATGCAGGAGTTTGGAAAATTTCAATGGTGGGATGTGGTAGTTAAGCCTGTAACAAACCATAAGGGACAGGACATATTTCTATTTATTTTCCTCATTCTTCTCCTACCTCATTTTGGGGCCTGCAGCAGTTTCTCATCATTAGTTTATTTTTATTGCCTTCTCTTCATCAACATAATCTCTTCTGTCTCTAACAGGATAAACTCTAGGTGGATCATCTGAGCTTAACAGCCTCCATCTGGTTTCAGATAAACCTAGTAAGCAAATTTATCAAACAACTAGAACAAGTGAGCTAGGGGGACCATAACTATCTGTCCTGCTAGAGGAGCCAGCCAGGGTCTCCATATATTACAGGTACTTTTTCAATAAAACTCGTTACTCTGGAGTCAGTATGGATTTAGTAGAAGAAGGAGGAAGAGAGAAATGAGAGGATCAGTCCAGTCCTAACTCCAGGTGTCCAGGTCCAACAAGGTTAAGACCATATCCTCAGCCTGTCTTCCAGGATCAGAGTATTACTTTGGGAAAAAAGAGAGACACAGAAACTAGATTCCGTAATTAGTAGCCTCTAGCTACTGTAGAACTAGAGATATCTTTGGATTGGATAGTTCTTGCAACTCTAGCCTCAGGTAGGGACAAGTTCCTGGAATATGCAAGGGAATTCCCAGCTCTCAGCTGAGAAAGGAACTGGTCACTTTTCTTTGGGGATCTTCAGCTTAAAACTAATTGATTTCTGTTGCTTCTTCTCATTACTCCTCTCTCTGAAGAAGTAATACTAATTGCCACTAAGAGACTGGGATGTCAACTGCTCTGTCTTCTTGTATGCTAAGTAGAGGCTCAGATTGTGGCAGTTGGGGTACGTCTTCAGTGGGCCTACCTAAAATACCCCAAAACTGTAGAACTGTTACCTATAGAGAGAAAAACAAGTCCTCGATGGGTGCCTTGGAAGAGGTGTGAAGGGGAAGTAAAGGCAAGACCAGTAGCATTACAAGTTCTAGGCAAAGGGAACAGGAAAAGTCATAACAGAACGAATTTTAAATCCCCAAGTCCATTAGAGTTTCTTGGTGAAGATTTTCAAAAGCATCTATCTATCAGCTTTCTCTTCATTTTTCTTTTGGCCATCATGATAGTGATGAACTCAGGATCTGTTTTCAGGTACTTTGATAGCTGTTGGCTTGGCTACAATCAAAGTGTGAGTTCCTTCCCATATGTCCTCTAGACAGGGAAAGAAAAGAAATTTACTCATCATTTAGTTTTTAGATAAAATGATAGTGGGGTTTGTCCTTTTGGAAGCAGGTAGGCACTGCAGTGTTTAACTAGGCCAAGGTCTAAAGTCATAACTGAGTAGCATTTCTCTTATTAAGCAGAAGTTTTTCTATATGAACTTTTAAGCTAATATCCAGAAGCATAAATTCCTATACTTTAAAAGAAATATACTGATTATTTTTTATTGGTTATACTTTTCTATTGGGTGTTTAAGACAATACAGCTGGCCTGAATTAACCAAGAATTTTTTTTTTTCCCCAAGGTCAGTCGAGGATCTGACCCACAGTGCTTCAAGGATCATTTTGGCTTTAGGGGGAGCCCCTGGCTTCTTTGGTTTTCTTTTTGCCAGTTTCATCTATATGAGGATAAGTCAAAAGCTCTGTGGTTGTAGGCTCATTTTGTGTCTTTTAAGGGTTCTCCACACTGCTTTCCATAGTGGTTTACTTCCCACAAACTGTGGATGAGTGTTCCCCTTTCCCTACAATCTCTCCAGCCTTTGGTATCTTTTGTTTTCTTGATTCTAGCCAGTCTTATTGGAGTGAGATGAAATCTTAAAGTGGTTTTAATTTGCATTTCCTTAATTGTTAGGGATGTTGAACACTTTTTAAGATATTTCTCAGCCATCTTTACTTCCTCACTGGTGAAGTCTGTGTTCAGTTCTTTACTCCATCTTTTGAGTGAGTTATTTATTTTCTTATTCTTTGTTTTTTGAGAAATTTATATATTTTGGATGTTAATGCTCTGTCAGATATATCAGCAGTGAAGGTTTCCTCCCACTCTGTGGGTTTTCTCTTCACTTCTCTGATTGTTTCTTTCACTGTACAGAAGCTTTTGAGTTTAATGAGGTCCCACTAGTCAATTGTTGACCTTATTTTCTGTGTAGCTGCTGTCTGAGTTAGAAAGTCTTTTCCTGTGCCTATGTCTTGTAGGCTACTGTTAACATTTTCTTCTATCACCTTCAGAGTTTTCATGTTGAGGTCTTTGATCCATCTGGAGTTAATTTTTGTACAGGTGAGAAGCAGGGCTTTAATTTCATTCTTCTACAAGTGGTGATCCAGTCTTGCCAATACAATTTGGTGAAGATGCTGTTTTTCCTCCACTGAGTTTCTTGGCCCCCTTTTCAAATATGAGATGGCTGAAATTGTATGTTCTCAAGTTTGGATTTTCAATTTTGTTCCCTTGCTCTACAGGTCTGTTTTTGTGCTGGTGTTGGGCTTTTTTTTAATGACTGTAGCCCTGTAATATAGTTTGAAGTCTGGTGTAGTGATTCACCTTGTACTGCTTTTTTTGCTCAGGGTTATTTTGGCTATTCCAGGTCTTTGGTTTTTTCCATATGTATTTAAAGATTTTTTTTTCTAAGTCTGTGAAGGAACTCATAGGGCTTTTAATTGGGATTCCATTGAATCTGTATATTAATTTGGGTAGAATGGACATTTGTACTATATTAATTTTTCCAATCCATGAGCAAGGGAGGTCTTTCCATCTTCTGATGTCTTCTTCAATATCTTTCCGCAGAGGTTTAAAATTTTTGTGGTAGAGATCTCTGGTGTTTTTGGTTAGGTGTTTTCCTAGGTATTTTATTTGGGGGGTGCTATTGTGGGTGGGAAGGTCTCCTTGTTTTCCTTCTCCACCTGCTTGTTGTTGGTGTAAAGAAAGGGTGCCGACTTTTCTAGGTGAATTTTGTATCCTGCCACTTTAATGAAACTCTTAATCATTTCTAGCTGTCTTTTGATGGAGTTTTTAGCATCCCATAGGTAAACTATCATATCATCTGCAAAAAAAGGGATAGCTTGACTTCCTCTTTTCCAACTAGTACTCCTTTAAACACATTTTTAAATAACCAATTTTCTTTTTAAATGTTTAGAGATGTTTTCACATTGGCAAAGATATGGACCTTGACCCACCCGCTTATTTGTAGAGGCTGTAGTGATCAAAATGTCTTAAAAATCTTTGAAATGTTTATATCATATAAAACATATCTAAAAGCACACATACATTGGACCCTGGAGCAGAAGTAATCATTTCTTTTTTTTAATTTTTTTATTAATTTTATTTATTTATGTATGTGTATGAATGTACTGTCTGCAAGTAATCATTTCTTAACATTAATTTGTATCCTCAAATATTGTAACTTAAAATTTTTAGTTTATATGAGAATTTACTTATAAGTCAATCTGATACCAAGCAAATTATTATTATTTTAAACCATAAGTTTATGTAGATTATGCATACATACAAAATTAATACATTAAATGGACTTTAGTAGTCAATATTTTGCAATTATTTTTGTTGAGACTATTTTTCTTGTTGTACTTATCTTGAAAAGGAAACTTAACACAAAGATTTCCAAACAAAAAACACAGGAAAAAAAAAGCTAAAGTAATTTGGCAAGGCAGATTTTTCTTTTGTATGAGTGCATGGTCAGTCAGATTCACTTTAAAAGAATCTGCTTAAAGGAAAGAGAGCTTCATTGCCCTAGAAGTTAGGATGAGGAATTCATTAGGTCTTCCCTTAAACATAAGTCTTACAAAGTATGATACAAGTAAATATTAGAATTCCTTATCATAAAACAAGTTCTCAGATTTACAAGGTTTGAAAACAAAATATAATTTTTAATATTTCTTACAGGGGGAGATGTATTTGCTTATTAAACCAGTGGAGTTCCCGATTATCTAAGCTTGTAACATTGTATAAATCACAGGCAACAGGAAAGACCGTAAAGGAAACATTAAAACTTAAGTTTAAGAATAAAGTTTAAAATCAGTGGTTCTGAACATGTTGAAGTTGTCTCACTTTATCTCAGGCTGTTTTCTTGGAGGCAAGACACTGGCCTAGGCCATCTTGGAGATCAACTTTTATGATGTACTCCAGAAAAGGCCATGTACTACTATGTCTGATTGAAGTACCAGAATATGAATGAGTCTAGGGGATTTTGTAAGTGGGTCTCTGGAAGGAAAATTAGAATCAATGGAACCCATTGTGCTTAGGTACCAAGATAGACCTTCCGAGCGACAGGTGGGGAGATCACCAACAATGACCCGAGAGGCACCCTACCAGGAGTGTCCAGAAATCTCAGGGGTGACCAAGACACAACTGCCATGTGATCATCCCCAGGAGCCAGGGAACTCTACCAAGTTTCAGAGACCTCCATTCAAGCCAAAACAGAATTCCTGGCTTCAATTGCTGATGGGAATTTTAGGAATAGCCAATACAAACTTAATCATTAGAGTTGAAAGCCACAGAGTAGCAGCAGGAGAGAAAGTGTAAGATACATCCAAGCAAGCACAGTGCCCCAGAAGAAAAGTGGTTCTCCCTAAACCAGGCAACAAGCATCCCATGTACAGAGCCCCACTGTAGGAGACAGATAATGAAGGGCAAGGCAAGAGAAAAGATGAGACAGGAGATGAGTCCCGAATTCATCCTTAGCTCTGAGGATATTTCATCTTGCTAAGCAAACCTACAGCCAGCTGGAGTTTGATTATTCTCGAACCATTTCTTTGTTAGTTTCAGCATGAGAGAAGTGTCCAAAGAAAAATAAAGGAAAAGAAAATTCGCTGCTAGTAAATTTTTACAAATAATGAGAATCAAACAAATCTTCAAAGATCTTACCCCCCCAAAACAACAAATAAACCAAATGTTGAAATTTGAATGTTGAAATACACCAATGTACTTTCAAAGCAAACTAACAAATATCTTAAAAGCAAACCCAAACTAAAATTTATCTAACAAATAGTAACCTTAAACAAAGAGCTTAGATGCTATTTTGTATGAACAATTAGCATTTAAAAGTTCCAAGAAATAGTTAATACTTAGAAAAAGTGTTTAACAAATTTAAAGATGTTTAGTGTATTCAGGTTTATAAAGTATTTGAGTGCATCATCAAAATACCCATATTTATGAATCTGAACTTCTGCATTTTCATTAGACACCATGATATAAAAATAAAACTGGGGGCTAGGGAGATGGCCTAGTGGTTAAGAGTGCTGACAGCTCTTGCAGAGGACCCACATGGGGGTTGAGAAACGTCTTTAACTCCAGTTCCAGAGGAATCCATCCGACACTCTCTTCTGACCTCCGTGGCATTGCACAACATGGGTGCACAAACCTACATGCAGACAGTACATTCATACACATTCAAAAATAAATAAAATTGTAAAAAGTAAAATAAATAAAACTGATAATTTTATGGACAATAAAAGAAGGAAAAAGGAAAACCAAGTTGTCAGTTCATTTTTTTAAAAAACTTTGATGGAAACAACACATTTAGACAATTATAGAAAAATATGATAAAATTACATGAAAGCTCAACACATGAAGAAACTTACAGACCTATATGATATAATTGCATGCAAACTAAGTGCACCCAAAATACAATAGTGAACAATTTTGTTTAGGATGATCTTCTACAAGTAGGCATTTATCTTTTAAATCTAGACAGGAGAACACTTCCTCCATAACCACCTTGAAGCTATGGACCGGATCTACCTCCTGTTCTGGTTAGTATGTGGCTGGTTTTAGGATTCAAGTAGCTTCCATCCAGACACTTGGATTCTCCCCCAACCTGGCTTGATATCCAGCTACTCAATTTCACAGAAGGTTCTCAATTTGGAAAGTTTAATGTTTTGCCATAATCTCCTGCATAGCCTTTGATGGAAACAACACATTTAGACAATTATCATAGAAACATCTGACAAAATTACATGAAATTGCAACACAGGAGGAAACTTACAGACATATATGACGTAATTGCATGCAAACTAAGTGCACCCAAAATACAAAATGAACACATTCATTCAACATTTCTGATAGTTGTGCTCTAATTATTCCCATGAAATTCCTGGGTATTTCCATTAAAATCTTATTCTACCTAAATGGGCCAGTATCACCATGGATCCCTTCAAGGTTTAATAGTGGTAACCTTTCTTGGAGGTCAATGCCACATTGGAATCCAGGCTTTGGATGCACTCTCCTTCAGGAGATCAGCAGGCTTCTTCTCCTATCTGTCTACCCTAGGGGCCTTATCTGGTCTGGTTGCCACTCTGATTCTCCATCAGGTTTCACCTGGTGAGAACTCTGGTCTGGGGCCTCGAAGTCCTCTTTAGCTTCCTGAAAGGAGACCCCAGAAACCCCTCCAGAGTGTGCACTTCTTTTGTCCTGGGGCAGCAGGCAGGTCACATGGTCCAAGAGCAGCAGCCCCTGTGACCAATGGTGGTACACCCTGATCTTAGGGGAGGCTTGCAGAAATGTTGCAACATCAAGAGGAATATTCTGGGAATGAAGAGACCACTAGCCAAGTCAAGTGAAGGAGAGAGAGTTTATTTACACCTTTAGGTTTTCAGCAGGATTATTCCATAATGGTGCTAGGCCAGAACTCAAATTTGTAGGGAGATTTATTGTCAACTTATATGCAGAAGTTAAGCAAGCAAGTATGGAGTTCCAGGAGCTCTTAAGTGGTAGTTAAGGAACCAGTTACATATAATCATGCGGTTATAAAAGATCACAAAAATGGCCAAGATTTCAGTGGGGCCTATGGTACTTAGGCCTGTAACAATGCATAAGGGGTGAGGCAGATTTCTATTTGCTTTTCTTATTTTTCTCTTATCTCGTTTCAAGTCCTTCCACATTTTAAAGTTCTTGGCAAGCATCTAAAGTAAGATTCATGGATCTTAAGCAGAGGATAGATATGTGTAACTCTACTTAAGAAATAGCTAAATGTTCTCCTTCAGTTTATCTCTAGATACTTCTACTCATACCAGCCACAGATCCACCCCACCCTACTCCCTCATCTCCTCGCCCTCTTTTTAAACTTCCTTCTGTGCCTCGGAATAAAAACTGCCACTTTGGGACACTCCGCTTGCTGGTCATCCTAATCCTGACATAGGCAGGCCAGCTGCTATGTCTGAAATAAACGCGACTTTCTTCTCATTGGAGTCCTGACATTTTCTCCCCTCTGTCCCAAGTGTCCTCTCAAAATGCAGCTAACATTGAGTACCTCTGTTGAAATTAACTAATAAGGGGCTGGAGAAATGGCTCAGCAGTTAAGAGCACCAAATGCACTTGCAGAGGACCCGGGTTCGATTCCCAGCACCCACATAGCAGCTAAGAACCGTCTTTAAATCCGAAGCCCTCTTCTGACCTCCACGCCATTGCATGACACGGGTGTACCAACCTACATGCAGACAGTACAATACTCATACACATAAAAATAATAAATAATTTTTAAAAAGAAAGAAATTAACTAATGAATTCATTTTGATATATACATATATCTTTTAAATGGATTATATTTATTAATAACATGTGAAATAGTAGAAAAGAATTGTGTTTGTAAAACAAAGAATGAACTAACTTGTCATAATTAGAGAAAATGTACAGTCATATAATAGAGAATAGCCACCAGGTACCTATGATGGAGTATAAAGTGCCAAGGCTGAGCTCTTATTATTCACATTATACTGGATAAAACAATCACCTCTGTTCTCTTGAGGTGGCATTGTGTGATGGCAATCAACTAACACATTAAAAAAAAATAAAACCTCACAGGCCAAATCTTTGTGTAAGCAGCATAGAAAAAAAGAGAATAAAATAAGATGAGGATGGCAAAATAGGGAAACAAAATTGCCATGGAGAAGCTGGATACCAGATTTCCAGAGTCAATATGAAAATAAGACTGGAAAAATGATTAGCAACAAAAATGTTTAATATGTACATTTTTAAGGTTATGTATTTTATAGTTCAAAAATTAACAAACTCTGATATTGAAATAATATAAAGCATGCCAGCTATGATAAAAACACCTACAGTTGGGCTGGAGAGATGGCCTAGCGGTTAAGAGCGCCGACCGCTCTTACAGAGGACCCGGGTTCAATCCCCAGCACCCACATGGCGGCCCAGAACCGTCTGAAACTCCAATTCCAGGAGAACTCCAGTTCCAGGGGAATCCGAGACCCTCTTCTGACCTCCACGGCATTGCACGACACGGGTGCACAGACTTGCATGCAGACAGTACATTCATACACATACAGAAATAAATAAAAATTAATAAAAAAAAAAACACCTACAGTTATGGGTAGGAGGCTGAGGTTCAAGAGTGTGGCTTGAGAACTGGAGTTCAGGGACAGCAAGGTAGACTCTACAACTTAGAAAACAATAAATATTTTGTTGATGAAATTCAGTGTCTTTTCCTTCATTTTTTTCTCTATTGTTTTAATATTGGATTTTAATTTTGTAGAAAGAGTCTTGAGCTTGAAATTATTTTGTTACATTTGTTCAAATTAAGTATCTTACCTGCTAAAGAGATCATGAAAACATTCCAGTGAGATGAATCAAATTGTCATTAAGGTGTGATGGTGTACACAACCCAGGTAATTCCATTTATTTTTGGTATTGTATTTTAGTGACTCCATCTTAAAGGTCAAACTGGGCCTAGAAGAAAAAGTCCAGGAAGAGCCAGCTGGTTACCTTGACCTTTGGAATCTGCTCTCCAGGAAGAGTCTACCTTATCTTTGCTAAACGTTTTGCTATTGCCAATAGCCCTCCCACTGCTTATCTTAGCGTTTTTAATCCTGAAAGCAGGCAGGAACTGAGATTTAGTTTTTATTGTCTTACTGGAACTTCTCAAAAAAAAAAAAATTACTTGCTTTTAGGAGCATAACCTGCCCCTGAGTCAGTGCTCTATCCTCCAGTTCTGTCCATTCCAAATTATAAACCTCATTTGGCTAGTTAGAACCCAGAGTCTGTGTGCTTTTTTTCTCCCAGTGGTCCAGCACTACAACAAAGGTCTTTGTGTTTAACAAAAACTCAAATAGTTCTGAGATGACTTAGTGGGTAAGAGGACTTGTGGTACGAGGACCAGAGTTTGGATCCACAACACCTACTTAAAAAATGATCATGGCCAGGTGTGGTAGTGTATCATACCTTTGATACCTGCAGGTAGGTCTCTGAGATAGAGGGGGCAGCGTGGTCTAAATAGTGAGTTCCAGGCCAGTGAGGGTTTGGGGGGGGGTTCCTTGAAGCCAAAAGCATCTCTGTACTTGTTGGTTGCCTGCCTAGCTGAAAAAAAAGGGCAGTGCAAGGTGAAGTTGGAGGATTTGTCCCAAGGGAACAAGGCAGAGAGTCTGCATACACATGGGAACTTCTACCTATACAGACATAGATATTAATTAAAAATAAAAGTCAAAAGCTGGGCATGCTGGCACATGCCTTTCATCCCAACATTGAAGAGGAAGAGTAGACAGATCTTTGTGAGTTCAAGGGAACTCTGGTCTATGTAGTAAGTTCCAGGCCAGCTGGGGCTACAAGACCCTGTCTGAAAATCACCAAAAAAATTAAAGTCAAATGATTCTTCCTATGAATATTAAATAATAAATTATATGGCATTTCAAATATGATAATGATCAAATTAGGTTCTAAATTATCATATTTATAAATTAAATTAATATATTTTAGTACTCTGAGAAAAATAGTATCAATGATCTTAACCTTGTTAATTTCTGCAGATACTGTGATTCCTTTAAGTTAACAATGTGATTTTAAGCTCATGACATTTTGTATCATGATAGCTCCTATCTTTAGTGTGATTGTAAAGAGCAGGAACTAGTAATTATTCCTGTTTCTGACATGCTAATAAGTTATAAGGATGCCTGGGTCAGAATTAGTAATGACCCAATGCTAAGGTGGTTCAGAAAAACTCAATATAAAAACCAAGAGAGGACAGACTCAGACAGGAACATACATTCCTGCTTTTCAAATGGGTCTAAGACCTCTGCTCCCAAAAGCTGATCCTAATCAGCAATTTTCCTTAGCCTCTGAGGTTCCTCTGGCTTTGGGTAGAGTTGATTGTCCAGCACCTTAGCTGCAGACCTTAAGGAACACAGTCTGTTAAACTTTTCCTACAGCAACTGTCAAGGAAACTGGACTTCCACGGCTTCCCTCCATCCAGCTGCTAGCTCATGTGACTTGGCAACAGTTGGAACCCTGTGAAAGGACATCAAAATGACCAGCATGGCTGAACCCCATGGACTGCCTATGTTTTATTCTCTGACATGGAGTGAGCCCCATGTAGTATGATAGCTATAATTTGGTTCGTGATTACTATGATTAAGGAATGTGTGATGTATGGAATGCCTATGCCTTGTGTTGGCATGTAATAAACTTAGCAAATCGAAAGGTATCTCTGGTGGGACTTTCTGTATTCCAGTGCAGATAGACACAGGGTCCTTTTGCTGCTTGGGACAATGATTGATCTTATTTTATAGATTTGGAATCACATTAAAAAATTATGTATATTTTTTCTAATCCTTAATTTTTATTGAGCTTTTGCACATTTCATATAATACATCTTGATCAGATTTAGACTCCATCACCTTTTCCTATCCACAGAGCCGCCAGCCCCCCCCCCCACCAGATTGTATGCATTGGATCAGACATAGTAAGTCTTACCTGGTCAAGCATTTTATACACAGATGTCTCTTGCCGTAAGTTCATCCACTGGAGTCTAGACAGCCTATCTACAGTAACTCCTTAAAGAACATCTATGCTACCACACCCACAGTAATTGATAGATGTCACTTGATTTCACAGTGTATTAATTTTGATTGATGGGAACACAATATTATAATTGTCTTAGATAACAAACTCAATTAAAAAAAATCCTTCAGAACTCCATCTGTCCATTTAAAGGAAAGATTTTCATTATGCTTAATGGCATTTCAGAATTTATGAACCAGTCTACTATTAACATATGACCTTTAGTTTTAACTTTATTTGTTATTTTTATTGTATGTGTATGAGTGTATTGCCTACATGTATATAAGTGCACCCATGTCATACAATGCCTGAAGATATCAGAAGAGGGTGTCAGATCCTCTGGAACTGATGTTACAGAAAGTTGTTCCCAGCCATGTGGGTGCTAGGAATCGAACCCAGTTCCTCTGCAAGAAAAGCCAGAGCTCTTAACCACTACCACTGAGCCATCTCTCTAGCCCCTATTCTTAATTTTATAATGGCATTGATAACAAGTTGGGAGTGGTCCTGCATGTTTATAATCTCAGCACTTGAAAATGGAGAAAGAGACATCAGGAATTCAAGGCTAGCCAAAGCTACATAACAAGTTCCTGGAGAGCCTGGGCTACATAAGACTCTGACTCAAAAGAAACAAACAAACAAACAAATTAACAAAAGCATTACCTGCACAATTTGTGATTTGTATTTAAGAATTTTGGTTTCTAAGATATAAAGGAAAAGTTATAAAATTGAAATATTTTAATGCTTTCTTTCCAATTACAGCTGGTCATTGCTTCTGCTTACCGATCAAAGTAGACTCTCTGTCAATTTATAAAAGTACTGGCATTGGAAGTAGAAGATTAATTTATAAAAATTGGTAGGCTTGATAATGTTACTCAACATTCCATTACATAACAAGTACCTGAGGTAATTCAGTGTATAAAGAGAAAAGACCTTTGTAGGTTCAGTGTTTTATTAGTTCATGGGCAGTGTCCTTACTGCTTTTGGATTTACGTTGGGGCTATAAACACCATGCTGAGAACTCCTGGTGGAACGAACTGCTCACTTGTGGTGGGAGTTGGAAGCAAAGAGAAAGCTATGACTCCACAGTCCTTGTCAAGAACATGTTACCAGTGAGCTGACTTCCACCCTCCAGCTTTCCCACTTCAAGGACTGTCACTCCCCAACAGTGTCATGCTGGATGCCAAGCACTTACTATATATACTCAAAATACAATGAACATTATGAAACATTAAAAATAATGACACATTAATACAACTTATCATTCTACTGGAACCAACACGTGGGAAAGCTAACACATGACATTAGTAGGAGTATGTGATACTCCTACTCTTACTGAATTAATGATACAGTTAACCAAAGTTTATCACTGGATTTTATATATTTTTTATTTATTTATTTTTATATTTTTTAAATTTTATTTATTTTTGTATGTGTATGAGTGTACTGTCTGCATGTAGGTTTGTGCACCTATGTTGTGCAATGCCGCAGAGGGCAGAAGAGAGTCTCGGATTCCCCTGGAACTGTAGTTCTGGAATTGGAGTTACAGATGGTTCTCAGCCGCCATGTGGGTGCTGGGGATTGAACCTGGGTCCTCTGCAAGAGCAGTCGGTGCTCTTAACCACTAGGCTATCTCTCCAGCCCCCTGGATTTTATTAGCATAAGTTCATCAAAACAAATTTTTCCTTATGGAATAAGAGAAGGCACTATTTGGATTCCTTTCTTTCTAGTAATTTCTAGTAGTTCACAGACTTAACATGATTATGTGCATTTTCTGTATGCACAAAGAAACAGTGTTTCTTTTCCTTATTTAATGTTTAATTTCTACATTAAAATGACATAGAAATTTCAAATGTTAGCTTATTTCTTGGAAAATCATCTTATTTTGTCAATTTTTTCAGAATAATTCTTTGTAAAATATTCTATGCAATTTATTATTTCCCATCTCATTAGAATAAAAGCAGTGTTTTCAGTTTGGGCACAGTGATAATTATTATATGTTGCAATATTTAAAACCCCATATGTAATATAGAAATAAATAATAATTTTGTGATATTTTATTTGTAATTAAATGCTGAAATAGTAAACCAGTAATGAATAATTATTTTCATATCAATATAATTTAGAAACACAGATTGACACAAGCATACTGTATTAATAAGTAAATCTTCAAACAGTTTTGCCATTGGTGGTATAAATCCTACTCTCACTCGTTTATTTTGTGTGTGATATATATGTTTGTGACATCAGCACACATGTATCTGAAGGCGTACATGTTCAGAGGCCAATGAAGGACTTCAAGTGTCATCCTTTATACAGTTTTGTTGCATTCATTCTTATTCCTTTGAGACAGTGTCTGTCACTAAGCCTGGAGCTACTCTGATATGATCACCAAACTCACACCATCCTGGCCCCCACCAGATGTAGTCACATGGTTACAGACAGCCACTCTAGGCTTTCTGTGTGGGTTCTGGGGATTTGATTTGATTTCCAGTTTTCATACCTATACAACAAGTAGCCTTACCTGCTGAGCCATCTCCCTGCTCCTTATGGGTATCATTTCTAATATATTCAAAAACTCTTGTAAATTTAGAGCCAAGTACATACAGCACAGTTACTCCTCAATTTAGATATTCAATTTATTTTTAGAAACTCCAGTGCCATAAAACCCAGGCAACAATATTTTATGTGTGGATTTACGTCTTGTAAAATGAGTCTTGAATAGATTTCTGCTGTGTAATTATACCTGTCAAGACATTTGAAGGATGAGTGGGTTGAAATAATTTTTTGTTTTAAGTTGTTCTACACATAACAGAATGTGTTGTATCTATGACACCCACTAAATGCCAGTATCGCCTTCCTGTTCCTGAAACAGAAGGGGCTCCCAAATTGAATTAAGAAGTCCTAGCAACTGCTCTTGCCTGTGAGAATCTTTACCTTAGACCATTTTTCACTGAATCTGTTCTGTCACCTAACATATTGATTTGATTATGTCATATCAACCTAATTTACACATGCTGACCTCTTGGGTTTAGAGTTTAGCATCTAATATGCCTTATTATTTAACTTCAGTCTGAACTCAGTTTTGTCCAAGCCAAGATACTTCATGGATGCTTCTAATATTTTTAAGATGAAAATTCACTTTCTTTTATTAGAATCAGTGTTTTTTTTTTGAAAAATTTATTTATTATTTTTTATGTGTATGAGTTTATTGTCTGCATGTAGGTTGGTGCACCCGTATCCTGCAATGCCGCGGAGGTCAGAAGAGGGTGTCGGATTCCCCTGGAACTTGAGTTAAAGACAGTTCTTAGCCACCATGTGGGTGCTGGAAATCGAACCCAGGTCCTCTGCAAGAGTAGTCTGCCCTCTTAACCACTGAGACATCTCTCCAGCCCCAAAGTTTTCTTTTAAAAAGATTTTATCTAATGTTCATACATGCACACCACATTTGAATAAAATCCATCATCATTCTCTTCCCTCAAACTGGTCCAAACCAACCATTCATCAATATTTCTTTTAGTGAATGAATTATACTCCTTTCACTTTGAACTTTTTGTAGATTTTATATTATCCTACACTGCACTTATAGTATAGTATGTCTCTATTTTATTTATATATCATGTTGATATGGCATGCATGAATTATTTATTATGACTGCATTTTTCCAGATATTTTTCACCAATAGAAATGTATTCCTAACATACATGTTATTTTGTGCCACAGTATTATTCAAACAATGTCCATAAATACAATTATATTAAGGCATTAAGAAATTCTTGCTTTAAGATCTTAGGAGAATATTTTGGCCCAATGCTGAAATGATAGTACAAAATATAAAATCAGGGGGCTGGAGAGAAGGCCTACTGGTTAAGAGGGCTGACCGCTCTTGCAGAGGACCCGGGTTTGATCTCCAGCACCCACATGGCGGCTGAGAACCATCTGAAACTCCAGTCCCAGGAGAACTCCAGCTCCAGGGGAATCCGACACCCTCTTCTGACCTCTGCGGCATTGCACGACACGGGTGCACAAACTTGCAGGCAGACAGTACACTAATACACATACAGAAATAAATAATAAAAAAATTTAAAAATATATAAAATCATTTTCACATAATAAGGTGCATTTAATCACTGGCAATTTAATAGCTATATCTTGTCTTATATAATTTTAAAATCATATAATATCTCTAGGTCCCTAATTTTTCTCTGAATATATGCTGATGCAAAGGAGAGAAACCTATTTAGTTTTAGCATAATCCACCACAGAAATTGAGATACAGCTATGGAAACTTTTAAAATGTGTGCATCTCAGAGAATCCAGTAATAAAGAAAAATTGGTATTGTTATTCTTGAGTGTTTAAAGTACAAAATATAGATTTATTTGTATTTCATACAGAAAAAATTAATGAATGAATAATTGGAACCTGAATAAAATGTTAATAACAACAAAGTATGCAAGCAAAATTTTACTCAGAAAGTTACAAAGAAGATTTTTAAAAATTTTGTAATAATTACAGAGGAAGTATATGAATAGAATGTTTTTTCTTATCCTAGACAGTATAAGATTAGAAAAGAAAATTGGCACAGTAGTGTTAGGCAAAATAAACAAATGTGAATTCTTCACATAATAGCAATTGATAGGCTATAAAATCTTATTTGATTTTGTGTCCCTTCTTTCTTTTAAAAAAATTCTTTTTCTTTTTATTGTTATAAAACTTTTCCATATATCACACATAATTTTTCAATACGATTTAGAGTCATTTCCCTTTCCATACCCCCCCAGCCCACCTGAGTTCATGCACTTTGCCATACATGTCTTGCTGAATCTTTTTCTGAGTCTTTTCAGTTGTTTTTTTGGCTAAAAGATGTCATGCTTTCCTTAAGGAAGTGTTTAAAGGTTCCTTCTTGGGAAGCCCAAACAACCATCAATCTGGCCCTTTTGCTCCACACTGGGGTCATTCCTTCCAATGGTCACCCAAATGAGGCCCAGTAAACACTGCATCCTGTCTTGATCTTCCTGCACTGGCCTCCATGATACAATCTGGGTGACAGCTTGTGTCCAGCCTTCTGAGATGGTCTTCCTCTCTGGACCAGAGCTCGCAGTTTCATGGGAATGCAAGCTCCCAGGTCATTCTGGCCAGCAGGTTTTGCAACCTGGGTTTAAGCCCTGGTAGAGAGGGGGAGGAGGGAGGAAGTGAAGCCCAATGGAGAGAAAGAGAGAGTAAAAGAACAAAGAAAGAACAGACTAAAGGATGAAACCTAGAGGAATTCCACAAGGAAATAACTGGGTTTATTGACAACAAGGAAGGAAAAGGGAAGTGGAGACATCTTGGCTCCTGGCAGGGGACTGGTGGGGGGGGGACAACAGAACTCCTGGGTGTGTGTATAGTAAATTGGAGGTGTGACATATGCTCCATACATCAAAAGGGGGCCCTCGGGGTATGGGGTATGGGGTTTTGGTCTAGGCAAACAGGAACACCTCATATTCCTGCTCCAAGGGAGTTTGGCTCCAAAGGAGTTTGTCTGGACAGTGACTGTGGGTCCACTCTAGCCAGACAAAAACCCTCAGACCTACACTAGATAGTCCAACAATGTCAGTTTATACTCTGAAGAGGCTGAAATCCCAGTAGCTGCTCAGTCCACAAGCTCACTATCTCAGCATTCCCCATCTGGCATTGAAGGTTTGAAAGATTCTTGGATAGACATGAGACTTCAGTCAATATTGGAGGGTTAAAAAGCTGTACCTCATGTCTTTGAAGAATGGCAAAAGCAGTGGCAGTCACAGAGTAGATGCACTTGCCAGTAAAAATTGAACACAGAAAAAACAAGAGTGCTCTCTCTTTATTTTTAAATATTTTTTCTTTTTATAAGATCTCAAGTTTTATAACTGAAGTACAATTTCTCTGGTCTATTATTTATTTGTGGTTATACTTTACTTTTGGATGCTTAAGGCCACACAGATAGCCCAGATTAACCAAAGTTTTTGTTTTCTGAAGGTCAGTTGAGGATCTGGTCCACAAGGGTCACTCAGGGTTTTTTTGGGGGGAGGGGAGGAGGTGGCTCCTTTCAGCTTTTCATTTACCAGTTCCATCCAATCAAGGACAAAATCAGGACTTGCTAGACCAGGCTTCCCTCTTTGAAGCATGAGCAGACTTTCCTCTTTATGGACTGGACACTGGCTGAAGTCCCATCAGTGGGTCTCCAAGATCTCCCTACACAGACTGGTGACTCACATTTGTAGGACATTTCAAGGGATGCCCCCATGCATAGTTCCCTGAGACTTAGATGCCCTCTGAGGACAAGGAACAAAGTTATCCCTTAGGTTCCTTGGCCAAATTGGTATGAGCATTATGTATGGTCATTAAGCACCAAGAAAGGCTAAGTTACACCAGTGTGATACATTGTACCTACACTAAAATTATGTCTTCTGAACACAAACTGTATGTTATTTCCATATAGTATTTCTTGCTTCACAATTTTTCATTTTAATTTTATATTACTCTAAAATATGCATACATACCCACCATCATAAAGCAAAAATCAAAAGTCTGAAAATAAATGGTAGGTTAAATCTAGAACCTGTCTAGGGATTCACAAAGACCACAGTTGTTTTCAGATCATGAGGCAATAACATTGATGTCGCTCAGTTTCCCTTACAACTAGATACTTGTACAATGTGAAACCCCAAACTCTGAAGGTGGTAGAAGAAAAAGTTGGCAGAAGACTACAAGACATAGGAGTAGGAAAAGACTTCCTAAATCAGACAGCAGCTGCAGCTGCACAAGAATTAAGGTTGACAATTGACAAATGGAACCTCATTAAACTCAAAAGCTTCTGTACATCAAAAGAAACAATCAAAGAAGTGAAGAGAAATCCCACAGAGTGGGAGGAAACCTTTACCACAGATACATCTGACAAAGCATTGATTTGCAGAATATATAAACTACTCAAAAAACAAAGGAAGCTGGGTGTAGTGGTGCACGCCTTTAATCCTAGCACTCGGGAGGCAGAGGCAGGAGGATCTTTGTGAGTTCAAGCCAGCCTGGTCTACAGAGTGAGTTCCAGGACAGCTGGGTCTATGGGGAGACCCTGTCTCGAAAAGAAAATAAATAAATAAATAAATAAATAAATAAATAAATAAAACAAAGGAAAGAAAACAAACGACCCACTCAATAGATGGAGCAAAGAGCTGAACGGACTTCACAAGTGAGGAATTAGAGATGGCTGAGAAACATCTTAAGAAGTGTTCAACATCACTTAAAGTTAAGGAAATGCAAATCAAAACCACTTTAAGATATCATCTTACTCCAATAAGACTGGCTAGGAACAAGAAAACAAATGATACCAAGTGCTGGAGAGGTTGTGGGGAAAGGGGAACATTTATCCACTGCTGGTGGGAATGTAAACACATACAGCCACTATGGAAATCAATGTGGAGAGCTCTTAAAAGACCTGGAATGAACTTGCCACCTGAGCCAGCCATACCACTCCTGAGCATGTATCCACAAGATTCATCTTACCACAGAGATACATGCAGAGCCATGTTTATTGCAGCTCTCTTCACAATAGCAAGGAGCTGGAACCAACCCAAATGCCCCTCAACTGACGAGTGGATAGAGAAATGTGGTACATCTACACAATGGAGTTCTATGCAATGGTAAAGAAAGATGACATGAGCTTTGAAGGTAAATGGCTGGATCTAGAAGATATCATACTGAGCAAAGTAACACAGTCCCAGAAATACAAGCAATGAATGGTATCACTCATCTGTGGATGCTAGCACCAATTACCTAATTGTACGGCAAACTGAGCAATGTCAATGTGATCTGAAAACAACTGTGCTCTTATATTGTGAATCCCTTAAAATATAAAAAAAAAGAATAAAAAAAACAACTAGACACTTGGTGCTAGCATCCATAGATGAGGGATACCATTCATCTTTTCTTTTTCTGGGACAGTATTCCTTCATTTAACATAATATCTTCCAGTTCTGTCCATTTACCTGCAAATTTCATGATGTCATCTTTCTTTACTTCTGCATAGAACTCCATTGTGTAAATGTACCACATTTTCTCTATTCATTCTTTAGTTGAGGGGCACTTGGATTGGTTCTAGTTCTTCTCTATTGTGAAGAGAGCTGCAATAAACATGGATGAACATGTATCTCTGTGGTAGGATGAGTCTTGTGCGTATATACCCAGAAATGGTATGGATCGGTCAGGTGATAGGCTCATTTTCAGTCTTTTAAGGGTTCTCCACACTGCTTTCCATAATGGTTGTATGAGTTTCCAGTCCAATCAGCAGTGGATGAGTGTTCCCATTTCCACACAACCTCTCCAGCATTTGGTATTGTTCGTTTTCTTGATCTTAGCCAGCCTTATCAGAGTGAGATGATATCTTAAAGTGGCTTTAATCTGCATTTCCTGAATTATTAGTGATGACCACTTTTTAAAATGTTTCTCTGCCATCTCTATTTCCTCACTTGTGAAGTCTCTGTTCAGCTCTTTACTCCATCTTTTGAGTGAGTCCTTTGTTTTCTTACTTCTTTGTTTTTTGAATAGTTTATATATTCTGGAAGTTAATACACTGTCAGATGTGTCTTCAGTGAAGGTTTCCTCCCAATCTGTGGGTTTTCTCTTCACTTCCCTCATTGTTTCTTTGCTGTACAGAAACTTTTAAATTTAATAAGGTCCCACTTTTTAATCATTGGCCTTATTTCCTGTGCAGCTGCTGTCTGATTTAATCTTTTCCTACACCTATGTCATGTAGGTTGATGCCAACTTTTTCTTATATCACCTTCAGAATTTTGGTTTTCACATTGAAGTCTTTGATCCACTTGGAGATGAATTTTGTACATGGTGAGAGGTAGGGATTTAATTTTATTCTTCTACAAGTGGTGATCCAGTTTTGCCAACACTATTGCTGAAGATACTGTTTTTCATCCATTAAGATTTTTGTGACACCCTTGTCAAATATGAGGCAGCTGAAATTGTATGTGCTCAAGTTTGGAACTTCAGTTTTGTTCCATTGATCTACAGGTCTGTATTTTTGCCAGTACCAGGCTGTTTTTATGACTATAGCCCTGTAGTATAGTTTAAAGTTTGTTATAGATAACCCCCCCATATTGCTCTTTTCACTCAGGGTTGCTTTGGCTCTTTGGGTTTTTTTTGTTTTGTTTTGTTTTTCCATATGAATTTAAGGATTTTTTCCCAAGCCTGTGTATAAAGTCTTGGGGGTTTAAACTGGGATTGCATTGAATCTGTATATTAATTTGGATAGAATGGACATTTTTACTATATTAATTTTTCCAATCCATGAGCATGGGAGCTCTTTCCATCTTCTGATTTCTTCTTCAATCTCCTTCTTCAGGGGTTTATAACTTTTGTTGTAGAGATCTTTCGTGTCTTTGGTTAGGATTGTTCCTAGTTATTTTATTGTTTTGGGAGCTATTATGATTGGGAAGGTCTCCTTGTATTCCTTCTTCAGTTGCTTGCTGTTGGTGGAAAGAAATGCTAGTGATTTTTCTAGGTTAATTTTGTATCCCATCACTTTACTGAAACTCTTAATCCTTTCTAGGAGTTTTCTGGAGTTTTTAGCATCCCTAGCTAAACTCTCATATCATCTGCCAAAAGGAAAAGTTTGACTTCCTATTTTTCAATTAGTATTTTGTTAATATCCTTTTCTTGCCTTATTACCCTAGCAAGTGTTTCAAGCACTACACTGAAGAGGAGTGGTGACAGGGAGCATCTTTGTTGAGTTCCTACCTTTAAGGGGAATTCTTCTAAGTTTTCTCAATTTAGGATGATGTTGGCTGTGGGTTTATTGTATATGGCTTTGATTTTGTTGAAGAATGTTCTATCCAGCCCAATTCCCTCTAGGACTTTAAGCATGAAGGATGATGGATTTTGTCAAAGGCTTTTTTCTGCATCAACTGAAATGATCGTGTTGTTTTTGTCTTTATGTCCATTTATGTGTTTTATGATATTTATTGATTTTCGTATAGTGAACCATCCCTGCATCTCTGGTGTGAATCAAACTTGGTCATTTTGGATGATCTTTTTGATGTGAGTCTGTATGCATTTTGCAAGTATTTTTTGATAGTTTTTACGTATGAGTTCATTAATGAGATGGGTCTATAGTTTTCTTTTCTGGTTATATCTTTGCTTGGTTTTGGTATTAGAGTGATGCTGGCATCAAAGAAGGAATTTGGGAGATTTCCCTCTGCTTTTATCCTTTTGAACAGTTTGAATAATAATGGTTGTAAGTGCTATTTAAATGTCTTATAGAATTCTTCTGTAAAACCATCTGGGCCTGTGCTTTTTTTTTTTTTTTTGTTGGGAGGTCTCTATTACATTTTCAGTTCTTTCATATATTAGCTGTCTAAGTTGTCAATCTCTTCTTGGTTTAGCTTTGGTGATTACCAGAATTTCAGATATTCATCCATTGCTCTCAAGTTTTCTAATTTAATAGAGTATAGGTTTTTGAAGTAGTCCCACATGATTGTCTGGATCTTTTCATTGTCTGTTGTGATACTTCACCTTTCAACATGAATTCTATTGATTTGGAGTTGCTCTTTCTTCCTTTTGGTTAACTGGACTAGAGGTGTGTCTGTCTTGTTTATTCTTCAAA
>VZQC01013519.1:171190-217810 GCA_009823505.1 Rhizomys pruinosus
TTTTTTTTTTTTTTGGTCTTTTTGAGACAGGGTCTCCCTATAGCCCCAGCTGTCCTGGAACTCACTTTGTAGACCAGGCTGGCCTTGAACTCACAAAGATCCACCAGCCTCTGCCTCCTTAATGCTAGGAGTAAAGGCGTGCACCACCATGCCCAGCTCAAGACTGCTTTTAAAGTATCCCATTGGTTTTGTTGTGTTGTACTGTTATCGTTGTTTAGTTCCAGGAATGCTTTTATTTATTTCTTTATTTCTTCCCTGACTTATTCAGTATTCAGGAGTGTGTTGTTCAGTCTCCATGTGTTTATGTGGATAGTAGGGCTTATCCTGGTGTTGATAATGAGCTTTATTGCACTGTGGTCTGATAGAATGCATGAAATTATTTCAATCTTTCTGTATTTGTTGACATTTTTGTGTCCAAATATGTGGTAAATTTTGGAGACTGTTCCATGGGGTGCTTAGTAGAAAGTGTATTCTCTGCTGCTTGGGTGGAATATTCGGTAGATGTCTGTGAGGTCCAGGTGCTTTATCATATTGTTAAGTTCAGATGTCCCTCTGTTTATCCTTTGTCCAGTTGATCTATCCAAAGGTCTCAGTGGAGTATTGAAGTCCCCTACTATGAATGTGTGGAGGTTAATCGGTGCCTTGAGGTCTTGTAATATCATGCTTATAAAGTTTATTGCATTGGAGTTTGGTATGTATATATTCATGATTGTGAAGTCTTCATAGCTAATTTTCCCTTTGATAAGGATGTAATGGCCCTCTTTGTCTCTTCTGATTGCTTCTACTTTGATGTCTATTTTGTCTGATATTAAAATAGTAACTTCTGTTTGCTTTTTGTTACCATTTGCTTGGAATATTTTTTCCCATCCTTTCACTTTCAGTTGGCACCTATCCTTGAGGAAGAGATGGGTTTCTTGTAGACAACATATAGATGGATTCTGTTTCCTAATCCATTCTCACATTCTATACCTTTTGATTAGGGAGCTTAGACCATTAATATTTAAGGTTATAACTAAGAGATGTGTGTTGCTTCCTTTCCCCTTATTATCCAGTTGCATTTTTGGTCTAGGTTTTACTTCTGCAGTTATGCATTTATTAATTTCCCTTTCAAGGTGTCTGGGGATAGTTGCTCCTCTCCTCTGTCCTTTGAATTGCTTCAAGTATTCTCTAAAGGTTTGGTTTTCTGGACAAGTATTCTTTCATCTTGCTTGTCATGGAAGATTTTTCTCTTTCCTTCAACTAGAATTGACATTTTTGCTGGGTATATTAACCTGGGTTGGCATTTGTAGTCATTTAACACTGGGAATGCTTTGGTCCATGTTCTTCTTGCTTTCATGGTTTGCACTGAGAAGTAATCTGTAATTCTGATAGTTTTCCCCTTATATGTAACTTGTTCTTTTTCTTTTGTAGCTTTCAGAATTTTGTCTTTGTTTTGGGCGTCTATCACTTTAACTATAATATGATGTGGGGAGTTTCTTTTCTGGTCTTGTCTATTTGGTGTTCTATGTGCTTCTCGTATTTGTATTGCTTTGTCTTTTTTTAGTTTGGCAAAATTTTCATCTCTCCTTCTGTTGAAGATCAGATCAATACCATTCTCTTGGGATTCTTCTCCTTCCTCTACCCCTATGATATGGAGCTTTGACCTTTTCATAGTGTCCCACATTTCTTGGTTGTTCCACTCTTGTGTATTTTTTAAATTTTCATAGTCTTTACTTGAGCTTTTTTAGTTGTTCTTTGTTATCTTCCAGGTATTATGTAATTTTTTTCTGCTTCCTCCATTCTGCTTCTGAAGCTTATTTCCATTCTTTCCTCTTGATTGAATGAGTGTTTGATTTCCTTTTTCATATTGTCTTCTGTTTTCTTTACTATTTCCACTTCCTTTTGGAGCTTCTCAATCTCTTCTTGTAGCTTCTTGCTTCACTGGTTGGTTTCCTTTTTCATTTCAGCATAGGGTCTTTTCAGTGTTTCCATTCCTTCCAGAGTTTGTTATTTTCTCCCTCTATCTCTTTCTGGAGTTTGTCATTTTCTCCTTTTAGTTCTTTCTGAAGTTTGTAATTCTGTCCCTCCAGGTCTTTTTTTGAGTTTTTCATTCTCTCCTCTTAGTTCTATGATTTCCTTGAATATATCTGTGATTGTTTTAAGATCTGTGACCTTCAGGGAGGTCCCATTATGGGCCTCCTCCACAGATTCAGTAGACTTTATTGTGGAATTATTCTGCGCTTTTCCCATATTGTTCTTTCTTTGTGCTCTTGGCATGTGTGTTTCTGTTTGCCTGTATTCCGATTTGAATCTCAAATGCCTCTTCACTGTGTTGAAAGATTGCTTTCCCTGAATCCTTCTACTTAGTTGTGATTTATGGAGTGCTGACTTGTCTAGATTTCAGGCTTTCAATTTTGGTTATATATTGAGAGGTATAACTCAATCTTCCCTTTCTATTCTGCAAGAACTGGGTAGGTAACAAGCCATATGACACCTTCTGAGCCCTGTGCTACCTCTGCTGCTGCCTGCCAGCTCCTCTAGATTGGTTGTAGGGCTTCCTGAACACTCCCTCTGGATTTCTAGTTTGGGGGTTGGTGGGGGGGGCATTGCCTGCTTAGCCCACCATGCTGGATAGCTTTAGTGTCAACTTGACACACCTGGGTTGAGGGAGCCTCACTTGGGGAATTGGCTCCATTGGATTGGCCTGTGGCCACATCTGTGGAGTATTGTCTTGAT
This sequence comes from Rhizomys pruinosus, assembly GCA_009823505.1. Lineage (NCBI taxonomy): Eukaryota > Metazoa > Chordata > Mammalia > Rodentia > Spalacidae > Rhizomys > Rhizomys pruinosus. The sequence continues at coordinate 173,906 of VZQC01013519.1, forward strand.
GGTTGAGCAGTGTGGGAGGGCCCAGCCCACAATGAGTAGTGCCACCCTGGCACGTTGTTGTGTGTACCGTATAAGAAGGCGGGATGGGCATGAGCCAGGGGAGCAAGCCAGTGAACGGCATTCCTCCATGGCCTGTGTTTCAGTTCCTGCCTCCGGGTTCCTGCCCTGAGTTCCTGCCTTGGGCTCCCTAAGTGATGAACTGTGACTCAGGAGATGTAAGCTGAATAAACCCTTTCCTCCCCAAGTTGGGGTCGGTCAGAGTGTTTTGTGCCAGCAATGGAAGACAAACTAGGACACCCACACCCCTACTCCTGAGCTAGTCTGGCACAGCAGGCAGGGACTCCCATACTTTCCTCTTTATTGGATGAATGTTCAATTTCCTTTTTCATTTCATCCTGTGATTTCTTTAGTATTTCCATTTCCTTTTGGAGCTTCTCAATCTCTTCTTTTAGCTCCTTGCTTCCCCAGTTGGTTTCCTTTTTGATTTCAAGCATGGGATCTTTTCAGTGTTTCTACTTCCTTCAGGAGATTGTCATTTTCTCCCTTTAGCTCTTCCCATATTTTGTCATTTTCTCCTTTTAGTTTTTTCTGAAGTTCGTCATTCTCTCCCTCTAGGCCCTTTCTGAGTTTTTCTGTGATTTCTTTGAATATATCTGTGATTGTTCTTCTAAGATCTGTGTCCTCGGTTACCTCTAGGGAGATCTTATTGTAGGGATCATTGTAGAGTTTAGTTTGGTATTATTCTGTGCTTTTCCTGTATTGTTCTTTCATTGTGCTTTTGGCATGTGGGTTTCCTTTTGCTCATATTCTGATGTGAATTTCAAATGTTTCTTCACTGTGTTGAAGGATTGCTTTCCTTGATTCCTTCAGATGCCTTCATTGTTTTCTCCTTGTTTATGTGGTGTTGACTTGTCTAGGTTTCAGACTTTCAATTTTGGTTATATATTAGAAGGTATAGTTCACTCTTCCCTTTCTGTTCTGTAGGTTTCCAAGGACTGGGTAGTAACAACCCAGAAGACACCCTCTGAGTACTGTACTCCATCTGCTGCCAGCCAGTTCCTCTAGGATGTGCCTTAGCTGGTCTGGCTGAAGCAACCAACCTCGATGCACAACAGGCCAAGAATCCAATTCTCTGACAATCTGCCTGGCTGACACTCTTAGCCCATATCCTGTGCTTCAGCTGACCCAGCTGAACCAACCAGTCTGAATGCACCCAAGTCCCCTAGAGGCAACAGGCCCATCTGTGCTTGGGCTGGCTGGGTATCTTTGCTCCCACAGCTGCACAAGTCAACAATCCAATTCTCCATCTAGCTGAAGCACCCAGTTTATACCCTTCCCCTCATCTGATCTGACCAAAGCAACCAACCTCTATTCACAATAGGCCAAGAATCTAATCCTCCAGCATTCTTCTTGGCTGACATTCCCAGCCCACACCCTGTGCTCCACTTCTTTCTTAATGCCTTATTTTCCTCCTAAAAATTAAAGGGAATGTATAATCTATATTAGCACAAAATTTCATACATGAATTGTTTCTATTGCTGTTTTTCTTCTATAAAATTCTTTCCATGAAAATCTTTGTGTATACATACACAGGTTTACAGTAACCACATGCAGATAAAACATACTATTTTATTGAATTCTTTATCTGAGCTTGCCCCCATCCTTCTGAGGATGATGGACAGTAACCAGGACTAGCTGGATGATTTAACCAGATACGGGTCACCATCCCCTGCTTTGGGGCCCACCACTATCTGCCTGCTGCAAGATTTACATTTGTTATGCTTAGGTAGTTAAAATTTGCCCAGTTGGTCCACATCCCAAAGACATAAGGGCATGGGCTTAGGATCTTTCCCCCTGCTGAAGGTCTCCTTACAAAACTGCCTCGAACCATCTATCCTGTCAAAAATGAGAAAACAAAACAAAGAAAATAAAACAACAAGCAGATAAAAAGAGAGACCTAAAGAATAGAAAAAGTAACTATGCGTATTCACCCTTAATTGGAAAACAAACAAGCTCCTGCAACATAAACAGACTTCAACTCAAAAAGGAAGGCTTACATTTCTCAACAAGAGGCACAATTAACATACAAATCCCATATGCCCAGACTACAAAGAAAATTAATAATAGGGGCTGGAGAGATGGCCTAGCGGTTAAAAGTGCCGACTGCTCTTGCAGAGAACCCGGGTTCTATCCCCAGCACCCACATGGTGGCTGAGAACCATCTGTAACTCCAATTCCAGGAGAACTCCAGTTCCAGGGGAATCCTACGCCCTCTTCTGACCTCCGTGGAATTGCATAACATGGGTGCACAAACCTACATGCAGACAATACATTGATATAAATTAATTAATTAAAAATAAAATAAAATAATAATAATAATAATATAATAATAATAATAATAATAATAATCCGGATAAAACTGCATTGCATCGGGTTTTGGGTCGTGAAAGCGTCAGCTATCCGGAGGGAAACTTCTGAGGGAACCAGCTACTAGATGGTTCAATTAGTCTTTTGCCCGTATACCCAGGTCGGATGACCGATTTGCACATCAGGACTGTTACGGACCTCCACCGGAGTTTCCTCTGGCTTCACCCTGCCCAGGCATAGTTCACCATCTTTCGGGTCCTAACGCAAGGTTATTCCTGAACAAACTGTCAGCCCATGAAAGAAAACAGCCAGAACTGACCAGAGTCCAAGACAACAGCTCCAGAGAAAGTAGATTGTTTTGCTTCTCATCCACCTGTGAGCCTTTTCTAAGCCTAGGGAAAAATCTGCGGAAGAGGGGGCGTGGTAGAATGTAAGGGCTGTGATTGGGGTGAATGGTGAAACAACAGCAATATAGTCTGGACACTCATTTGATCAACTTGATTGAACATACAAGCCCTCCCTGCTGGATGGTGGGACCAAGGGGCTGTGTGGGTTTGGACACAACTGCTTGCAAATTGGTTTTACATGAAGGATGCTTGTACTCATAAATTATCACTTATTGCTAAAAAATGGAAAAAAAACTGAGAGAAAGATGCAGGGCAGTTATGGCAGAATGCATGATTTGGGATGGGGTGAGGTGGGGTGGGGGGAAGGGAAGGGAAGGGGAAATATGCCTGAACTGAATTGGAAAATTATGTATGAAATACACAAAGCATCAATCAAAAAAAGAAAAAAATAATAATCCAAGATAGTATGTCTCCACCAAATCCCACCAGTACTTTAGAAGCTTCCTGTAGAAGTCCCATAGTAGCTCTACAATGATACAATGAGAGCTACTATGTTCAGGAACCCCAGGGAACAGAAATTTTTAAGAAAGAATCATATACATGATCAAACAATTCAACAATTAAAGAACACACAAACAACTTAAAGAGCTCAAAGAGAATACAGATAACTCCTGACTGAGGATACCATCTTCAATAAATGGAATGGGCTTTATTCAGAAAGAAAATTGGAGTTCGACATGTAGAAGAATGAAACTAGACTCATAACTATCTCCCTGCACAAATGTCAGTTCCAAATGGATCAAAGACCTCAATGTAATGCCAGAAACACTGAAATAAATAGAAGAAAACATAGGTAGCACCCTACAAGATACAAGTAATGGATTTTCTGAATCAGATATCCATTGTTGAAGAATTAATACCAACAATTGTCAAATGAAACCTCATTAAACTAGGAAGTTTCTGTACAGCAAAGCAATCAGTTGAAGAGAAAGCCCACAGCATGGGAGAAAATCAGAACTATTCATCCAATAGAGGATTAATATCTGGAATATACTAAGAACTAAAAATCTTAGAATCAAGAATACAAATGACTTGATTAAAACATGGACTATGGAGCTGAACAGAGAAATACCAAAAAAAAAAAAAAAGAAGAAGAAATTAAAATGGCTAAGAAGTTTCTTTACTTTTAGTGTCATGGTAAAATGGAAGAAGGAACATGAAAGAGGAGGGTAGTGAGAGGAGAAATAATAATGATTACACTGTGAAAATATCAGAGAGAAAAGTATTAATTCAATATCCTCTGAAATGTATATCCAATAGTTATACAACTGCATGTGTTACCTGAAGTATATATTACAGATAACACAGTGCAGGCAGAAGAATCCTCCTTTGAGTTGTTGGTCAGGCTAGTCCAAGACAATTCCAAAATAAAGCAGGTTATTTCCATAGCCATTTTTTCCTCCCAGAACTTCACAGTTGAACTGTATTGCCAATGATGAGCCTTACTTTGGATACAGTACTTGGTACAATCCAGCTGGAACTGAAATATAAACCTCCTACGTAAAGACTACCTCTAATGTTATCAGAGGATATTATGCAAGCTGCCATGAGAAAAACAAGCACTTGTCCTACTCAGGTGCAAAAGCTTATATACAAAAATGACAGGCCCAAGAATCTACAGCTGTTGGTAACGTAGTAGCACTTTTATCTTGGAGGAAATCAACAGCTGTCTAACTGGAATTAACACCCACTCAACATGAGAGAACATATATATGTACTGTAAACATGGCCAAATAGACATACATGGCTGGAGAAATCATAGATCCAAGGGGGAAAAAAAAACTAGCTTTGCCATATCCCTACACCAATGTAATTTCTCACTGTATGCTAAATATACATCCTCACACTTACAGGGCAATGTACATCTTACCACTCATCAAAAAAACTTCTTGTAAGAGATAAAGACACAGAGTTCTACATCTGTGAAACACAGAGAATAAATGTGGAATATTTTTTTCCTTAATTGACACATCTTCAAAGAAATCTGTATACATAAGATGAATGCATCTCTTAACCATCATCAGGAAATTTCTTTATGTAGCAGAGTTATTGACACAGAAACCCATATCTGGTCAAACCAGACCCAGATGCTTCTGAGTATTTATCCTTTAATTGGACACTTATTTCAAATTTCTGCCTTGGGGATCATTGCAGAAGAGAGAGTGGAAAGATTTTAAGACCAGAAGATGTGGATGTCCACAGGAAACAGTTTCACAAACAACTGGTCAGTTACTCATAAGCTCTCACAACATATACGACAGCATGCATAAGTCCCATGCAAGCTCAAACCAGACAAAATCCCAGCATAGACATGGAGAAGTAGGTAAGAAATTCCAACCAATCCTAAGGAAATGTTTGCAGCTAATGGCTGGGAGGGAAACAGTTTCTTACAGGGTCTAGACTCCTGGTACTTTAACTGGGTTCCAGAGATTCCACCAATACTCAAGGACATATGGGAACACTATTTAGGATATATCATAATAAAGTTTGCTTGGGGCAGTAAGGGAGGTGCAGATAAGGGAAACTATCTAAATACCAGAAAATATATTGTATAAAAGTTTTAAGAATTTAACAAAAATAAAAACAAAATTGTTTATATCAGTTGCATGTTTTTATGGCTCCTTTTCCTCTTATTGTGATAACTCTCTCACCTTAAAGTTCTAAGGAACTCACAGGACCAGGAGCTTAAAGCAAGTGGTAACATTGCATCTATTATTAGAAAGCACAGATCAATGAATGCCTTTGCTGAACAAGCTTTCTCTTCTTTCAGCAGAGCAGGATCCCAGCCTGGAAAATGGTGAGACTCACAGTGGGTGGAGCTTCCCATTTCAATTAATCTACTCAATATTATCTACCTATAAATAAGTGTGAGTGATTAAAATCAAGCATTTCCTTTATTCTGTAGCTTTTTATGGGTTATCTATGCCATATTATACTTATTCCTGAATAAAGAAAGTGTCACTGGTAGCATTCATTTTAAGGACAAGAGTGTACCTGAACTTTAAAAAAAGTGTGCCTTCAGCTGGCTCAGGAAACTATGCTATCCTTCCAGGTTCAACATTTTTTTTAAGTATTGTACTGACTCTTTGTGGTTTATTCAAGCATAACATGACCAAAGCCGAGAATTTCATGATGTGTTACTAAAAGCATTCTTTTCAACAAAATTTTTGCAATTTTTATCATTATATTTTATTGTATTTAGGTTCCCTCTCCTATTTGTACCATTCACTTAATTCTCCTCCCCCAGTGTCTTCCATTACACACACACACACACACACACACACCACAAACACCCACAATATATATATATATATATATATATATATATCTATATATCTATATATATAATATGGCTTATAGTGTTTGATTTGTTTTGTCCCAACTATTCTTCCTTGTTGGGTCTATCCGTATGAGCCTGGTTAACTGACTAAGACTTACAAACTGAAAGGGATTGACGATGCCCATCACAATGGCCATCGGTTGCCAAGAGTTCCTCCAGAAGAGTTAGGGTCTCTTACCCACTTCCATATGTCTACGCTGGGATTTTATGTGGTTTGAGGTTGCATGAGACCTGTGCCTTCTGCCACCACTGCTGTGAGTTCATGTGGATACCTGACATGTTATCTGGAAAACTATATTCATTCGTGGTCCACCACTGGTTTGAACTTGATCTTATCTTACTCAGAATGATTAAAATACAAAGAATAAACAATGACAAATGTTGGAGAAGATTTGGTGAAAGGGGATCACTTTTTAATGTATATTTTAATTGAATTTTTCTGTATTTCACACAAAACAACTAAGCATCTTTATATTCCTTCACCATTCACAAGCCACTGTACATTCAACCAGATTTATTGCATTCTATCAGATTGAGTCAAATTTAACTTTGAAATGTAACAGGAAGGAAGGATAATTAAACTTTGTAGGTGGAATTCTGGCATCTTCTACATAGTAATGACAGCAGTAAGTCAGTTTGTCATTATCTCAGATGAGTTGTACAGATTTTCAGAACTGGAATGCTCAGTGAAAAATACCCAGTCCTCAGTGGCATATTATCTCCATTATTTACAATTATCTACATTATTGTGTGCTTTGCAAGTTCCTTCTTATATTTTGAACTTCAGTATCCTAATCTGTTACATTTGATTTTATCCAATTTGTAGGTGCAGAAGTAGAAATAAATGAAAAAGTGTAGAAACAAGTTTTACAAAACAGACACAAACAGGACTAATGACATTTAGTCTTGTAACCAGAAAGTTACTGTTTATAATGGAAATAACGGTGAACTGTGCTCCTCTTGTGACCTGGGCACATGACCTTAATCCCTGAAGACCCACCCTTGCCCTCCATCCATGCAAGATAGAGAATGAATATTCATGCTCTTGATTACATCTGAGGCTCGGTACCCTGTGTATTAGTCAGGGTTCTCTAAAGAAACAGAAGCAACAGGATGAATATATAGCTATATACAATTTATTGATTTGCTCATGTGACAGAATTCAAGGAGTCCAACAGTAGCTTCACCACACTGGAAAGGCCAAGAATCCAGGGAACTGCTCAGTCCGCAAGGCTGGATGTCTCAGTAGTCCCAATCTAGTGCTAAAGGCCCGAATGGATTCCAGGAGATCTGCAGTAAGACAAACCCACCAGATGAGAGAGGCAAGCCACAGGAGAAAAGGGACCAGCTCCCTCTGCCTAGGCCTTAAATACTGCCTTCCGGCAGAAGGTAACGCCCACATTTGGGGTGGACCATCCGGGTTGAGGTGGTCCAATCAGAAGGCCCTTTTTCTCTTATTTCTTCCTTAGTCCAGTCAAGTTGACACACAGGATTAACCATCACAAGTCCACCCCTTGTCAACTTGACACCCAATAAATGGCCTCTCCTTATGTTATGCTTTAATGTCAATTGCAAACAATGGCAGGGTCATAATTCCACCTAACATGTTATAAGTATCTTATGTGCAATAGCAAAGCATTATATCTTAGAGTAGGTGGTAATGTCCTTGAGAAGAACTTAGTCCTTCAGTATCTAATAACCTAAATATGACAACACTTAACACATATCTCAGTTGCACATTCAAAGGGGAACAAGTATCCACTTAATATACATACATATATACATATATATATATACATATATAAACAAGCACATTCTTAACCAAATAGGACGAAGGTTAATATCTATTATAATCCACGTTTCTGCAACTGGTCCCGTGGCTTCAGCTGATATTTATGACTACCTTCTTCTACTACCCATTCTGTATTTCCTCCGCCATCAGCAAGCACCTCTGCAGGTCTTGGCTCTTTCCCTGGAGGAGTGACCCATACCTTCATCCCTGAAGGGTCTGGGCCATTTATTGTCCTGTCTGGTTTGGGTTGTTGGAGTTTCCCATTGACCTTAATCATAGGACATGGTAGCACCAGAAGGCGCCCTACAGCATCTCCTGCCTTCCAGACATAATCTTCCTTGCCCCCATTGTGGAGAAAAAGTCCAATTTCCCCATGGTAGTCTGGATCAATCACTCCTCCTACTACTGTTATTCCTTCCTTAGCCTGTTGGCTTAAAGGCAGTAGAAGCCCGAAGTGGCCAGGGGGAAGTCTTAGCTTCCAGTTCAATAGAACGTTTGCTGTATCTCCTGGCAAAAGCACTCCCCCCATTGGAGCCAAAACGTCTAGACCAGCAGAACGCAAGGTCGTGGGTACAGGAAGCAAAAATTTTCCTACTGGGTCACTAGGGGTGATAGTGAGTGGAATCATTCCCACTTCCACCCCTTGGTTCCTGGACCCATGAATTCTGGCTATAGGAGAAACAGTACCATATAGTGGACGCTGATTCAAAGCATATACTGCTTGCTGGAGAACCTTGCCCCAGCCCTCCAGGGTATTGCTACCTAATTGGCGCTGTAACTGTGTCTTCAAGAGGCCATTCCATCGTTCTATCAAGCCAGCTGCTTCTGGGTGGTGGGGAACATGGTAAGACCAGTGGATACCATGACCATGGGCCCACAGTCGCACTTCTTTGGCTGTGAAGTGAGTTCCTTGATCAGAAGCAATGCTGTGAGGAATACCATGACGGTGGATAAGGCATTCCGTAAGTCCCTGGATGGTAGTTTTGGCAGAAGCATTACGTGCAGGAAAGGCAAATCCATAACCAGAATAAGTATCTATTCCTGTAAGAACAAAACGCTGTCCCCTCCATGATGGAAGTGGTCCAATGTAGTCAACCTGCCACCAGGTTGCTGGCTGGTCACCCCGGGGAATAGCACCATATCGGGGGCTCAATGTTGGTCTCTGCTGTTGGCAAATCTGGCACTCGGCAGCAGCTGTAGCCAGATCAGCCTTAGTGAGTGGGAGTCCATGCTGTTGAGCCCATGCATAACCTCCATCTCTGCCACCATGACCACTTTGTTCATGGGCCCATTGAGCAACAACAGGGATAGCTGGAGAAAGAGGCTGACTATCCACAGAACGAGTCATCCGATCTACTTGATTATTAAACTCATCCTCTGCTGAGATCACCTTTTGATGAGCATTTACATGAGACACAAGTATCTTCACATCCTTTGACCATTCAGAGAGCTCTATCCACATACTTCTTCCCCAAATGTCTTTCTCACCAATTTTCCAGTCATGCTCCTTCCAAGTCCCTGACCATCCAGCCAAACCATTGGCTACAGCCCATGAATCAGTATATAATCGAACCTCTGGCCATTTCTCCTTCCAGGCAAAATGCACAACCATGTGCACTGCCCGAAGTTCTGCCCACTGTGAAGACTTTCCTTCACCAGTGTCCTTTAGGGTTGTTTCAGAAATTGGCTGTAATGCTGCAGCTGTCCACCTCTGGGTGGTGCCTGCATAGCGTGCAGAACCATCAGTAAACCAGGCCCTAGTCTTCTCTTCCTCAGTCAACTGATCATAGGGCAAACCCCATGAAGCCATAGGTGCATGCTTAAGCCCAGGAGACATTGTAACAGGAGTGGGAACCATAGGCATTTGGGCAACTTCTTCATGTAGCTTGCTTGTGCCCTCAGGGCCTGCCCGGGCCCTGTCCCGTATGTACCACTTCCATTTGACAATGGACTGTTGCTGTGCACGTCCTACTTTATGGTCTGGTGGGTCAGATAACACCCAGCTCATGATGGGCAGCTCAGGTCGCATGGTGACTTGGTGGCCCATTGTCAAACGTTCAGTTTCCACTAAGGCCCAATAGCAGGCTAAGAGCTGTCTCTCAAAAGGAGAATAGTTGTTTGCAGATGAAGGTAGAGCCTTGCTCCAAAATCCCAAGGGCCTCCGCTGTGATTCCCCTATGGGAGCCTGCCACAGACTCCAGACAGCATCTCTATCTGCCACTGATACCTCAAGCACCATTGGGTCTGCTGGATCATATGGCCCTAGGGGCAGAGCAGCCTGCACCGCAGCCTGGACCTGTTGAAGAGCCTTTTCCTGTTCCAAGCCCCACTCAAAGTTTGCTGCCTTACGAGTCACCTGATATATGGGTCGTAGTAACACACCCAGATGAGGAATGTGCTGCCTCCAGAATCCAAAAAGACCCACCAGACGTTGTGCTTCTTTCTTGGTGGAGGGAGGGGCCAGGTGCAACAACTTATTCTTTACCTTAGAAGGAATGTCTCTGCATGCTCCACACCACTGAACTCCTAGAAACTTCACCGAGGTAGATGGCCCTTGAATTTTAGTTGGATTTATTTCCCATCCTCTCATGCGCATATGCTTTACCAACAAGTCTAGGCTAGCTGCTACCTCCTGTTCACTGGGTCCAATCAACATAACATCATCAATATAGTGGACCAGTGTGATATTTTGTGGAAGAGTCAGGCGATCAAGATCCCTTCTAACTAAGTTATGGCACAACGCTGGAGAGTTAACATACCCCTGAGGTAAGACAGTAAAGGTATACTGTTGGCCTTGCCAGCTGAAAGCAAATTGCTTCTGGTGGTCCTTATGAACCGGTATTGAGAAAAAAGCATTGGCCAGATCAATAGCTGCATACCAGGTACCAGGAGACATATTAATCTGCTCGAGTAAGGACACCACATCTGGTACAGCGGCTGCAATTGGTGTCACTACTTGGTTGAGTTTTCGATAGTCAACTGTCATTCTCCATGATCCATCTGTCTTTTGCACAGGCCAAATTGGAGAGTTAAATGGAGATGTGGTAGGAATCACCACCCCTGCATCTTTCAAATCCTTGATAGTGGCATTAATCTCCGCAATCCCTCCAGGGATACGATACTGTTTTTGGTTCACTATTTTCCCTGGTAGAGGCAACACCAATGGTTTCCATTTGGCCTTTCCAACCATAATAGCCCTCACTCCACAGATCAGGGAACCAATGTGGGGATTCTGCCAATTTCTAATTATATCTATCCCAATTATACATTCTGGGACTGGGGAAATAACTACGGGATGCGTTCTGGGACCCACTGGGCCCACCGTGAGTCGGACTTCAGCCAAAACTCCATTTATCACCTGACCTCCATAGGCCCCTACTTTAACCGGAGGGCCACAATGCTTTTTAGGGTCTCCTGGGATCAGTGTCAACTCAGAACCAGTATCCAATAGGCCTCGAAAAGTCTGATTATTTCCTTTTCCCCAGTGTACAGTTACCCTAGTAAAAGGCCTCAGGTCCCTCTGGGGAAGGACAGGAGGAAGGCAAACAGCATAACTCTTTGGTATTGTGACAAGGTCCTTCCTCACTGGAACCCGGCCACCCCTTCATTCAAGGGGTTCTGGGTCTGTGAACTGTCTCAAGTCTGGAAACCGGTCAACTGGGCGGGATTCGCTACTCCTAAAATCAAATGTTGACTTCCTGTCATTCGTTCTAGAGCTTTTCTGCTTATACAGATCAAATAAAAACTTAGTAGGCTTCTTATGTATTTGGTTCCTGGGAACACCATGATTAATTAGCCAGTTCCAAAGATCATTTCGGGTCATGCCATTATAGGTATTGTTTTGCCTTTGCCACCCATTATGATAATTACTGTAACTACGCTCATCTGGCCTTCTGCGATTCAGTGCTGCCACCTGACGCCTACCCTGAGGTCCTGTTAGACCTACTACGTGTACATTTAATTTATGCAAACGAGCCACAACTTCTCTAACTGTAAGATCTGGCATAAGAAATAGAGCAAAAACAAAGCTCTTCAAATGTTCTGGTGTCTCTCTCAGTACTTTCCATCTTATAAATTCAGTGAGTGGCATGTCCTCTGGGTCCTCATATTGTGGAGAATGTGGTTTTACACTTCGAATCCACTCGAGCATGCCCATCTGCCTGACCCTCACAATCCCTTCATCAATACTAAGCCAAGGAATATCAGGCATCTCTAACTCGCTGTTAGTAGGCCATGTTTTAATAAATACATCAGCCAACCATTCAAATAAACTTTTAACACCTTTTTTAACTGCTCGAGCTTCCATGTTAAACCTAGAATCTCTACTCAGTGGGCTCATATCGATAAACTCAGTATGATCCAATTTTATATTCCTTCCACCATTATCCCACACCCTTAAAATCCATTCCCACACATATTCCTTAGGCTTCTGCCGGAATGAATCAGCAAACTCATTAATTTCTTTAGTAGTATATCGCACCTCCTCGTGGACCACACTTTCTATCTCACCTTGAGGGGCTTGCTTAGACTTCAATCTGGTTATAGGTCTAGAGGCAACAATTGTTGGGCCCTGAGGGACATCAGCTCCCACTGGGAGGGGGGGATTAATTTCCTCAGGCAAGGGTGGGGAGGAGGGATCTGCAGGGTGTGGATTCTCTGCTGAGGGTGGGGAGGTTAATTCCTCAGATAAAGAAAATCCCTCAGAATCCGAGGGTTCAAAATCCTCATCATCATAGTTCTCCCACACATCTCCATCCCAAGTTTCAGGGTTCCACCCTTTCCCCACCAGTGCTCTCACTTTAACTGCTGACACTTTTCGTGGCTGGGAATTAAATCTGCGTTGTAAATCAGCCAACCGTATAATAAGAGCTCCAGCTTGATTTTCTGCTGCTTTAGCTCTTTGGCTGCTGGAGAGAAGATTCTCTTCCAGAGCACACTTGGAAACCTTTAAACTGTTGTTTCGAATCCGGAGCTGGTCATTTTTATCACCGAGCTCCATATTTTCCTCTATCAGTTTATCCAGACATGCTAGGAGCAACAAGGCAACATCATTATTTTCCTGATTTTTCCGCAATTTCTCGAACGTTTTATATATAGAGTCGCTAAATTCCTTGCTTCTCACAAGAGGTGAGTTAGGTGAGTCAAATGGATCTATCTTCATAATTAGATCAAATAGTCTGCACCAAGGATTATCATTCCTCTTCATGCCACCAGGAGAGCCTTCAGTAACTCTAGGCTTCATTGGGTTGGAGAGCTGGCTCCAGAGGCTACCAAGCCCACTAAAGAAATTCATCCTTTCAATTCTGTTTCTCTAGAACCACTCCTGGTACCAAAATCTGTATTAGTCAGGGTTCTCTAAAGAAACAGAAGCAACAGGACGAATATATAGCTATATACAATTTATTGATTTGCTCACGTGACAGAGTTCAAGGAGTCCAACAGTAGCTGCACCACACTGGAAAGGCCGAGAATCCAGGGAACTGCTCAGTCCACAAGGCTGGATGTCTCAGTAGTCCCAATCTAGTGCTGACTGCCCGAATGGATTCCAGGAGATCTGCTGGTCTCAGTACACGCTGGGATCCAAAAGGTTGATCACAGCAGCGAGACAAACTCACCAGATGAGAGAGGCAAGCCACAGGAGAAAAGGGACCAATTCCCTCTGCTGAGGCCTTAAATACTGCCTGCCGGCAGAAGATAACACCCACATTTGGGGTGGGCCATCCGGGTTGAGGTTGTCCAATCAGAAGACCCTTTTTCTCTTATTTGTTCCTTAGTCCAGTCAAGTTGACACCCAGGATTAACCATCACACCCTGTGAGGGCATGAGAGCCATTGATGAAGCGGCAGTCTCAGTTCCAGTGAAGACCACAGGATATAGTGGAGTTGCCAGAACAGATCACCATTGAGGGCAGTAGGCACAGTGTGGTACTGGCCCGAGTCTAGGGAACAAGCTCTTTGTGCTGTGGATGACAAAGCCAGAGGAGTGGTGCTGCCCCAATCCCTCTGGAGGCCAGAAGAATGAATGCCAAATGTCCAACACTGAGCTACATTGCTGGAATTCTATTTTACTTAAACATGCCCAGTTCTTCCCTTTTAATAATATAATGTATAATTTTTTTTTTTTGGATATTATAGACCCTATAAGTAAGAGACGTTTAAAAGAAACTGTGAACTTTTAGAGTGTTTGCATTTTTTAGGCTGTGAACTTTTAAAGTTTTACTATGTTTAATATTGTGATATCAATTTTAACAAGAGATCTTATGGAAAAGAATGAAAGGTTACATATAATAGTTTTATATTTGTGTGTCAAGTTGATAAAAGATCAATTGTACTGAATAGCTTCAGTTGTCAGCTTGACACATCTGAGAAAAGTTTCCTCGGTTGGAGAATTTCCTGTATTAGATTGGCCTATGGGCAGGTTAGTGGGTATGTGCTAGCTAGGTAGCTTATCAATTCGACATGTCTGAAAGTTGGTCCTGGGTTGTATAAGAAAGTAGACTAGGCCCAGACCAGAGAAGCAAGCCAGTAGGCAGCATCCTCCGTAGTCTCTGGATTTTCTTGATTATTAAGTGATGTGGAAGGGCCCAGATCAATATGGATGGTGCCACCCTTGGGTGGATGGTCCTGGCTTATATAAGAAAACAGGTTAGGCACAGAGCAGAGGAGCAAGCCAGTAAGCAGCCTCCTTCATTGTCTCTGCCTCAGCTTCTGTCTCTAGGCTTGGTCCTACCCTGAGTTACTGCCCCACCTTCCCCTTCAGTGATAGATTATGACCTGGGACTTGTAAACTGAAATAAACCCTTTCCTCCCCAAGTTGGTCCTGGTGTTTGTCACAACATTAGAGAAGCAAGATAAGACAGATGCTTCACTTCAGGGATTCTCCTTCCCCCATCTGTTTCTTTTTCTTTAAATAAAATATTTTATTGGTGTTTTGTGTGTTTCATACATCATTTCTCAGTCCAATTTAGACACATTCCCTTTTCCATGTCCCCCACTCCACCCCAGTTCATGCACTCTGCCATACATATCTTCCATCTTTTTCTCAATCTTTTTAAAGTTTTTCTCTGCAGAGGCTTATTGTTTGGCCAGAAGTTAACTGATTCAGTCAGTTCTTTGACCCAGTCTTTTTGTCGGTGTTGTTCCCTCCCATTTGTATTGCTCCAAAATATGCCTATATATACATCACATATATACCAAAATTATGACCTTCAACAATAAACTGTATGCTAATTCCAAAATATGTTTATGAGTTCACATTTTCCCTTTAATGTTATATTACTCTAATATATGAATACAGACCCTCCATACATATACTGCAATTACAAGTTTGAAAATAAGTGGTTAGTTAATTCCAGAGCCTATTAAAAAAATTCACATTATAACAGCATAGTTGCCTTCAGATAGAAAGAAATATAACTAAGTTTTCTCAGCTTGCCTTTCAAGTATGGATTTGGTGTTAGCATCCACAAATGAGGAATACTATTCATCATTTGTTTTTCTGAGACTGTGTTACTTAGCATAATGGCTTCAAGTTCCATCCATTTACCTGCAAAATTCATGATGTCATCTTTCTTTACTGCTACATAGGATTCCATTGTGTAGATGTACCACATTTTCTCTATCCACTTGTCAGTTGAGGGACACTTGGGTTGCTTCCAGCTCTTTGCTATTGTGAAGAGAACTGCAATAAACATAGATTTGCATGCGTTTCTGTGATAGGATGAGCCTTGTGGGTATACACTCATGAGTGGTATGACTGGGTCATGTGCTAGGCTCATTTTCAGTTTCTTGAGAGTGTTACACACTGCTTTCCATAGGGGTTAACATGGGAGAACTGAATCCTTCCCCCACATGTTTCATCTGCCTGCTTCCCTAATCCTCCTCCAATTTAAAGCCTGCCAGTCTCTTTCCCTCAATCAGGTCCCAAGTACACTTTACACAAGTTAGCTTCCAGTAGTAGACATTTGTTAAGTGAAGTCAATTTTTGCCAATTTCATTTTCCAAGCATTTCACTCCCACTTGTTTGAAGAGAATTATGAAGATATTACATTATTTGAAGAGAATTATGAAGATATTACATGTTCAGTTTTCAAACAGTGAGTTTCAGAGCTGACTCCAGCAAAAGCTCAAAGAAACAGTCACATCTACTTGTGTAAGCCCAGTTAACAGCACATATTTGAGCACTTGTACAGGTCAAGCCAGTTAGGTCACAGACAAGAAAACAGAAAATACTTAAAGGAGGCCCTACTAGGGGGGAACAGACCAAGCCAGATGTGAAGGGAACTCTACTTTTCAATTTTTCATATCTAGAAACAAATGAATTTTCTTTTGGCTAAAGCGATTCTAGATTAAAAATCATAAGACCTTCAGTTAGAAGCATATAACCTGGTACAAGATAGGTAAAAGGAAGAGAAAATCTTGGGAGGAAATAAAAAAATAGATAGCCATAGGGGCTGGAGAGATGGCCTAGCGGTTGGGAGCACTGACCGCTCTTGCAGAGGACCCGGGTTCGATCCCCAGTCCAGTTCCAGGGGAATCCCACACCCTCTTCTGACCTCCGCATCACTGCACGACACGGGTGCACCAACCTGCATGCAGACAGTACATTGATACACATACCGAAAAAAAAAAAAAAAGATAGCCATGTTGTCAAAGTAGCATACAGTTAGAACAATCCAGAGCTCCCCTTTCATCTTTCTAGCTTCTCACAATGTTTCTGGTTCTTTCCCCTTCTGTGAGGTTTCCTCAGGCTTCTGTCCTATTCATCCCTATCTCTTCCTATATCCCTCTGATTAAGAAATAAAAGTAAAAAAAAAAAAGGGGGGGTGGTCTGGAGAGACGGCCTAGAGGTTAAGGGAACCGACTGCTCTTGCAGAGGACCTAGGTTCAATCCCCAGCACCCACATAGCGGCTGAGAACCATCTGTAACTCCAGTTCCAGGGGAATCTGACACCCTCTTCTGACCTCTGTAGCATTGCACAACACGGGTGCACCAAACTGCATGCAGACAGTACATTCATTCACATACGAAAATAAATAAATAAAAATTAAAATTAAAAAAAGAAATAAAAGTAGACATCTCACTTAGTTTGTTACCCAGATACACTAGAAAATTGAAGGATTTATCAGCTAAGTCAATTTTTCCCCAGGCATTTCATCAACATGATACATAATTATAGTCATCAGGAGCTGCATAACACTTTCATGCAATTATTACCTTACAGAAAGCCAAATTCCTTCCCTAATGACTTGCATTATTAAAAGCTTAAAAGGAGATATTGAAAAAGTTAGGTGGCGTTTCCTATGATTTTTTTTCTTACATTTTTTATTGAATTTTTGTGTTTCATGCAGAACATCTCAGTCAGTCTTGATCATCTTTATACCACCTTCAAACAAATGTCACAAGTGGACAAAGGATAGCGAGTAAGAGTCTGCAGAATGTATGTTCTTGGACAGGACTCTGATATTCAGCCCAGGCTCAGGGACCATTGTGAAAGAGGGAGTGGAAACACTGAAAGAGCCAAGTAGGAGGTGCATGATCATATGGAAATAGAATCCTACAAGTTCCTGGGACCTTGCTCATGTGAATCTGTGAGATCTTGAAGAGACTCAATAGATTACATTTTCACAGATATTTTAAAAAATTCATCACTTATTTAATTTAGCTTTTAGGTATAAAACACATAAAGTAGTTAAATATAAAATTCCAAACATAAGAAAGTAGAAGGTAATTTACCTTTTCTCTGAGTTCTTTTGAGAAGTTACAAATTTACTGACTAATATTAATAGTATACTCTGCATCCTGACAAGATCATGCTGTAGATTATTACTGGGCCTGAATTTGAATGTAGACCATATAACTGCACTTAGAAAGGAAATTACAGTCAGGGATTGAACAAGCTCAGTAAGTTATCTGGTTATTTTTTCCCTTTCCGCCTATCTATAAGTCCAAAGATGGAATAATTGCAATCAAGAATTATGTTTCTCTGCTGATTATAGATATATATGCATTATGCATTGTAATCTTAGTAATTATGCTAGGAATTATTCCACATAAATTTAATTTTAGTAATCCAATGTTTAATTTTCCTAAGAAATATAAGTATCTTCCAACATTATATTTCCATTTATTTTATAATCCTTTGCATAATTCAATATATGGACAAATATAAGTTATATAAATGAAAATACTGTATTTGTGTTAAATATTAGTTTACATATGTACACATATCTTAAAGTAAGAAAGGAGTGAAAAATATATTTTATATTATTCAAACATATGTATATCACTTGCACTTCTTTATTCCTTCCTGTGGATATACACTAAATTATGGTTTTATCTCTTCTCATAGTTTTACCTTTAACTGAGTTCAATTGTGAATGATCTGTATTTAAAAATATATAAGTTGAAAATAATTTTATCTGTTTTTCATTTTAGAATGACTTTCTGTTAAGAAAACTTTTCACTGAGATTGTCATTTTATTTTATTTTATTTGGCTTCTGTGTTTTGTTTCATTTTGTGTTTGTTTTTCTTCTTCTTTTAATAGAGGTTATCCTAGAAATTGTATGAGCTGGTTACATTTTATTTGACAAAGTTACTAATTGATTATTAAACTTCTGTAATAAGTTCAAGTTTATTCATATTATCTCTATATTATTGTGCAGATTTCAGTAGATTGTATCTTCCAGGGGATTTGTCGATTTTATTTGCATTATAGTATTAGTTTCTATTTAGTTATACTATTTTAAGTGTATATTTTAATTGAATTTTTGTTCATTTTATGCAGTACATCTTAATCATATGTATACCCCTTCCCTGTGGAGGGCTTCCACTAATTGCAGAGTCCCTCACACCTCCCACCCCCAGGATCCAAGATCAGAGCAGTGATACGTTGACAAGAATCACTTCTGGGATGACTGGATTATGCAGTTTATTTACCCAAGGATACAGGCTTATATAGAAAAAAAAATGGCAGCCATTATAAAGCCCATGAAAAGACAAGGTTCCAGGAAAAAGTAAAAGAAAAAAAGAAAGAAAAAAAGAAACAAGTGACCTTATCACAGAGAAGTTGGTAGAGGCTTTGCTCAAAATACCTGTGTGAGGCAGATATCAACTTGAAGGTCGTTGTACAAGATGTCTTTTCCTGGAACAAAGGGCAGCAGGGCATGGTACCCAGCCCTGTCTCTTATCAGCCAGGGAAGTTTTCTGCCTGTCAGGGTTTTGTGAGATAGTGTTTTCAGTCTCTCTACCCTATCTCAAACATAGACCATCTTCCAAGGTCCATCGGCTTCACTTATTCCAAGTTAATTCATCCTAGTCACCACTCCTTCATAGCCATGCTATCAGATTTCATGGTTTCTACAATATATGTTAAGGCCTGTTGTATCAAGTTTTTGTACCCAGATTTCCCTCAGTGCATGTTCATCCACCAGAATCTAGTCAACCTATCTAGACTCTCCTTTAAGGAAGATCAACTGTCCATCACTTAGCAATAAACAGCTGCTAATACTTATTCTGTTAATATTGATGCCTGCTACCCATTTCCTCAGTTCTATGTTGAGCTTTTTTATGATCGAGTTTATCTGGACCTTGTGCAAGCTGACATCATTGCTGTAATTTCATAGGTGAAGGTTCACAAAGGCATGGAATACTGTTCCCTGATGATCATGTGTCATCCCTGGCTGTTAAAACCTTCCGCTCTTGCAGAGGACCCGGGCTCGATCCCCAGCACCCACATGGTGGCCGAGAACTGTCTGAAACTCCAATTCCAGGAGAACTCCAGTTCCAGGGGAATCCGACACCCTCTTCTGACCTCCGCGGCATTGCACGACACGGGTGCACAAACTTGCATGCAGACAGTACATTCATACACATACAGAAATAAATAAAATTAATAAAAAAAAAAAACCTTCCTAGCCCCGTCTTCCATGATGGTGCCTGAAACATGATTGGGTGAGGTTTAATACAGAAGTCTGTCCAGGTACAAACCCTTTGTAGTCCCTTTCTCTCTACACTTTGGCCAGGGGTGGCCTTCTGTGTGTATCATATTCTGCTAGTACTGAACCAATACTAATTTCAAGAAGCTCAAAACAACTTAGTGTCTCGGTACACCGAGCAGATACTTATGAAGCCTACTCACATAATTTTATGTTGGGCATGATTCACAGTTGTTCCAATGGGTCTGAGAACCATGTCTATACTTTTATTTCTCCAGTTTAGGAAGAAGTAATGGGATTAAATTCAGCAGTTTTCGTAATCCCATTTTAATCTTTGTAGAAGGAATCTATAGAGCCCCCAAAATAGGTCCACCTTCTTGTTTGTTTTTCTCAAAATGAGCTACAGTCATATAATTTCCTGTATATAGTAGTCTGTTGATTGACATTTGGATGATTCACTTCTCAGCAATTGAGAACAAAGGCACAATCAATGGGCTTGCAGATTTACTCAACATGTTGCTTTCCCTGGCTATACAAAATTGACAAGGAAGCTGGATCATAAAATATTCTACTTTTAATATTGGAAGAATCGCCTTACAGTATTTATGATAGATGCACTGATTATCATGTGGACTGAGAGTGAAAACAATTGTGCTTTCTTTAAATCTTTTCAGTGTCTTTAGTATTTGTCATTTGGAAGTTAGCTGTTCTTTATTTTCTGTGCAACTTTAAAAAATTATTATTGTTATTAAACTATTTCCATATATCATACATCATTTCTCAATTGAATTTAGAGTCACTTTTCTTTTTTTTAAATAAAATACTTTTATTGATGTTTAGTGTATTTCATACATCATTTTCCAGTTCAATTTAGACACAGTCCCTTTTCCAGGTCTCCCACCACACCCCAGTTCATGCATTCTGCCATACATGTCTGGCATCTTTTTCTCAGGCTTTTTAGAGTTTTTCTCTGCAGAGGTTTATTGTTTGGGCAGAAGTTAACTGTTTCAGTCAGTTCTTTGACCCAGTCCTTTTGTCCTTGTTGTTCCCTCCCATTTGTATTGCTCCAAAATATGCCTATAATATATACATCACATATATACCAAAATTATGACCTCTGAAAATAAACTATGTTAATTCCAAAATATGTTTAGGAGTTCACATTTTTCCTTAATTTTATATTACTCTAAAATATGAATACATATCCTCCTCCAGTATACCACAATTACAAAGTATGAAAATAAGTGGTAAGCTAATTCTAGAGCCTGTTAAGGGATTCACATTATAACAGCATAGTTGACTTCGGATAAAAAGAAATATAATATTAACTTTGCTCAGCTTGCCTTTCAATTAAGGATTTGGCACTAGCATCCACAAATGAGGGATATCATTCATCATTTGTTTTTCTTATTTTTTTAACATTTTTTTATTGATGCTTTGTGCATTTCATACATCATTTTCCAATTCAGTTCAGGCATATTTTCCTTTCCTTTACCCCCACCCCCACCCCATCCCAGATCATGCATTCTGCCATAACTGTCCTACTGTCCTGCATCTTTCTCTCAGGTTTTTTTTTTTTCATTTTTTGGCTATAAGTGATAATCCATGAGTACAAGCATCCTTCATGTAAAACCAATTTGTAGGCTATTGTGCCCAAACCCCAACAGCCCCAGCTTCCAGCGGGGGGTGAGCAGTTGTATGTTCAATCAAGTGCCTCACTCATGTTGATTGTTTCCAGTTCTGTCAATTTACTACTGTGATTTCATAATTTTCTCTCCTTTAATGTACATTGTGAAAAGAATGTTTTGTACTTTTCATATAATACTCTTATTCATATACAGAGACCTCCCCTATCTGCATAAATCTTTTTAAAGAGATAAATAATATTCCATTTTGTGTACTCATCAACCCTTCATTATCCACTCATCAGTGTGAGTAACATCTATTCATTGTTTCCAATTCCTGGCTATAGAAAGGCTATCATATGAACAACAAGATGAATCAGATGACAAGTCTGATAGTGTAAGCATTTGGGGAAGTATGCCCAAGAGCTAGTATGGCTGGATCATGTGATACATCTAATGTTAGCTGCTTGAAGAATCTCCACAGTGGCTGCACTGGAATTTGCACTCCCACCAGCAGTGATAAGGTCAGTTCCCTTCTCTATACAGTCACCTGCATTTCTTGTTATTCCATGTTCTAGCCATTTTGAGTGAGGTATCTATGGTATCTCAAAGTGGTTTTAATTTTCATTTTGTGATGAATAAAGATACTTCAACATTTTCTTAATATATTTTCTTAGCATTGCATTTCATCTGTATAGAGCTCCCTGTTCAGCTCCTCCACCACCACCACATAATTTATTATTATTTTTTATTTGCTTATTTTTAAAACATATTCTTTCTTGAATTTTACAATTATGTTAAGAAACTTAGACTTGATGTTTCCGATTTAAATGTATATAATTTGGTAATTGGTGCATTTTGCAATTATCTTGTCCAAATTTTGAACAACCCAAGGTTCCCATAGTCCAGTTGGAGAACTTGTATCCACAGGCATGTTGATCAATTAGGATCCAGACTATATTGCTGTTAGTCTCATGATTCACCCTATCTCTCCACAGCCCTTACATTCTAGCCACGCCTCCTCTTCCGTAATTTGTTCCTGGGCTTTGGGAAAGGGGCACAACTGGTGAGAAGAAAACAGTCTACTTCTATGGAGTTGTCATTTTGGACTCTAGTCTTGTTCGGTTGTTTCCCTTCATGGTTGACAGCTTTTCCAGTGATAACTTCTTTTAAGTCACACTAACAAAGCACAAGCAATTGGATGTAGCAGGCCACTTAAGTCATACCTTAATTATATGTCAAGCTAAGCTGTGAGCAAAGACACAGATGCTTGGATGGTATGCTAATCCGCAAACTGTGGTTTCTCTCTAAAAGGGTGACAAGTTCTTATTGTGGCTTATAACATCTCCTAACCACTAGAGGACATATAGCTTGAGCATCCACTGTAAATTATTCCTCCAAGGAGAGAGCAATAGCCAATTAGATTTGGGTATATATAGACCACTTGCTACCACCACCACATTTTAATTGAAATTATTTATGTTTAGTCCTTTAGTTCTTTGTATATTTTAGAGTTCACTGACACCCTCTGTCAGAGATACAGTTGATAAATATTTGTTCTTGAATAGATTGCCTCTTTACTCAGATAATGATATCTCTTGCTTTACCAAAGCTTTTTAGTTTCATTATATCTCATTTGTCAATTGTAGACTTAATGCTGAACTTATAGGAGTCCTGTTCATAAAGTCTTTGTCTAGTCCTACAGTTCCAGTGTATTTCCTATCTTCTCCTCTGTCAGATAGAGGGTATCTGGTATTATAATGGGGTCCTTGTTACCACAGGTGGCCTAGAATTCACCTTGTAGACCAGACTAGCCTGGATTTCACAGAGACTTGCCTGCCTCTGCCTACTGAGTTCTGGGATTAAAGCCCTGTACCATGATGTTGTCTAAAATCATAACTTTTACTTAATGTTTTTTTAAACTTAAGGTCTTTGGGATACAAAAGGTGAGAATAAAATTCATGGCAGAGTGGCTCATGGCTCTGTCTCTCAACTCAGGAGCCTGAAATATCAGAATTACTGAGAGCTTTAGGCCCTCTGGGGTGAAATTATCTTGAAATAGTCCTCCTTATCTCCACAAAGCAAAGATTTTAAAAATATATAAAACTTTAATGATCAACCAGCAGAAAAAATCTAAATAGAATTTGTTAAAAAAATAAAATTCCATAATTAATAATTTTTAAAATAATGTATCAAGGTTATAAGTAATAATGTCAATATAAAAAGATTACTTGCTTACATATTCTAGAAAAAAAAGAAAAAAGATTACTTGCACTTTACCTTATTCTATAGGAGGAAAAAGAAATCAAACTTATGAACAAACTGGGGACAACCAACAGCATCAAGATATTAGAATTATGTTGTTAGACATGTTTAGGTGTTGTAAAAGGAACAAAAAGTTGGAATAGGGAATTTTCTCACATCTCTAAAGAGCTGCTATCTTTCACAGGGAGCACTGCAGCAAAACACGACAGTAATTTCCAGGGAATACTTCTATCCTATATGGATGTCTTAAAGAAAACTTATGCAGATTGTAGATATATTATAGAATAATTCCATTTTAGAATAGCACTGCTCTGTTTCACTTCGGCTACTGTGATAAAACAGTCTGACAATAACAAGCAACATGGGAGAACATGGTTTATTTACATTTGCAGGTTAGAGTCTATCATTTCATGAAGTCAGTGGAGAAAGCCAAATAAGAACTCGAAGATAGGCTTGATTGTTTTTTCTATACAAGTTTGTTTCTGATTATGGAAATAACTTGCAGGTGAAGGAAGTATTCCAGAAACCATAGATGAAAGTTAGTTGCTGGTTGATGTAGATTCATGCTCAAATATGTTCCTTACACAGTCCTGGATCGCCTGAAAAAGAGAATGAGACTGTCCTCAGTGGACTGTGTCCTCTTTGGTAAATTAGCAATTAAAACCATGAGAAATTCCCAAACACCAATTTTATCTGCTGAAGTCTATAATGGAAACTTTCCTCTCAGATAATTTTTAGGTAGTGTGAATTTGACAGTTAAAGCTAACCCAGGATAAGCAAAGATGGGAAATTTAATAGTTAAATCACAATTTAAAAAGGGGCTGCTGAATTGGCTCAGTATTTAAGAAGAGCCTGGTGAATCACACAGCAGGGGCAGGTACACAGCTACAGGTGGGGTGTCTGGCACAGGGCTGGAAGAGGGTCTCGACTCTGAGCCCTCTTTCCAGGATCCCCATCTCAGAGGGACCACGCTTTGCCTTTGCAAGTGAACAGAGGGTCGTGTTTACTTCTGTTCTGGTCCGCGGCAGGGACTTGTGGGCGGGCTCCTGAGTCACAGCAGGACACCAAAAACTCACGCAGGCAAGGCAGGTACACAGGTACATCTGGGGTGGTCTGGCACAGGGATGGCTAGAAGAGGGTCTCAACTCTGACCCTCGACAACCCCCCCTTCCGCCCACCAATGGGAATTGGGAAAATCCAAGTGGACTTCCTTTTTGGAGAACCTTCAGAACAGAAAAGAAGATGTCTTAGGCTTAAATATCCAATATATAAACCAAAATTGAAAACCGAAACATTGGCATTCAATGATATTTTTAAGCCCAAAGTTCCAAATGCTTCCACAATCTTTCCCAAACACCAAGGTACAGGTCTGTCACAGCAATACCTCACTTCTGTACCAATTTCTTTCTAGTTTGTCTTCCATTGCTGTGACAAAAACTCTGACAATACCAACTTGAGAGGAAAGGGTTATTCATTCACATCTCTGTGGTCACAGTTCATCACTCAGGAATCCCAAAGCAGGAACTCGGTCAGGAACCTAGAGGCAGGAGCAAAGCACAGTCCATGGAGAATCTGTTCATGGCTTTCTCCAGCCCCGCCTTCTTTTTTTTTTTTTTAAATTGTTTTTTTTTTTTTAATTTTTTTTTTATTTATTTTTATGTGTATAAATGTATTGTCTGCATGCAGGTTGCGCACCCGTGTCGTGCGATGCCGCGGAGGTCAGAAGAGGGTCTCAATTCCCTGGAACTGGAGTTCTTGGAACTGGAGTCACAGACGGTTCTCAGCCGCCATGTGGGTGCTGGGGATCGAACCGGGTCCCTTGCAGAGCGGTCGGCGCTCTTAACCGCTAGGCCATCCTCCAGCCCCGCCTTCTTATATGGTACAAAAAAACCTGCCAGGGCGGCACCCCATTGTGGGCTGGGTTCTTCCAACTGCTCGACAATCAGACAGTACTCCACAGATGTGGCCACAGGCCAATCAATGGAGCCAATTCCTAATTGAGGCTCCCTCAACCCAGGTGTGTCAAGTTACAACTAAAGCTATCCAGCACACCTAGCTAAATTTTTTAATGGTGTGTGTGTTGTGTGTGTGTGTGTGGTTATGTTGTTGTTTTGTTGTGATTGTGTGTATACAGAAACAGAAACAGAACACAGATCTTACATGGAGAATTGTTTTGTATGTGTTGACAAGTTTTGTAAAATAAAAAAAATGGTGCTATTCAAAAAAAAAAAAAAAAAGGAAAATTCATATCCAGGAAGAAGTTTCATTTTTTTAGTTGACACGGGTTAATTAATTAGAGAAACATACATTTTCTGGTGAAAACATAATTTCTGGTGAATCTGGGAACAAAATTGGAATACATAATATTTTGGACAACTTTTAAACTAATAATTATTTTATCTGCCTTAATTAATGTATTAGTTCATGCAAGTATTTGCTTATGTTTGTGGAATTAAAACATTTTACTGTACAGGTTTGTTTGGCATGTGAATTTGCTAGTGTGCTGGCAAGTTATTTTTTATTTTTTAAATTTTTGGGGGTCTTTTTGAGACAGGGTCTCCCTGTAGCCCCAGCTGTCGTGGAACTCACTCTCTACACCAGTCAGGCCTTTAACCAATTTACATCTCTCCAGTGACCGCTATTTTCTGAAAAAAAAAACAAAAAAAAAAAAAAACCTTTTTGATCAAGATTGAAAGCAGCCCAAATGTATGCCTATAGCCACACCATCATGAGTGTGCCTCATAATTGGCAGCACTTTATATTGATAGGATTTCTTTTTTGGCCTTCTCCAAGACAGGGTCTCCATGTAGTCCAGCTGGCCCTGGAACTCTTATGTAGACAGCTTGCTTGAACTCAAAGATTCCTCTCCTCCCTCCAAAGTGCTAGGATTAAAGGCATGCACCAAACACGCTGGCCCTTTTTTTTTTTTTTTTTTTGGGCAAGTTATTTTTAATATTATTTCTGTCTGTGAATCTGTTTCTGTATAATTTCTTACAATTATTTTCTTGTAAATTAATATTTTTAAAGTTAGTGTATTTTGAATATTTAATGCATACTTTCAAGACATCACCATTTTCATAAAGAAAACATCTCAGCATTTTTACAGGGTAAAAATGGCTGTTTCTTTCTGTAAGCTCTAAAACTTAAAAAAAGTTGCAATAAATAGAAATTAATACACATAATCAAAGTACTCAAGAAATGTGACCACATACTAATTACAAATTTGCATCTTAGGATCCATAGAATGTTTAATAAGTATATTATTTCTATAAAAAATTCTTTATAACTGCAAATTATATATAAGATGTCATGTCTTACAAATCAATAGAATCAAAACATTTATACAACAGAATACCATAAGACAAAATTTGTGGAATATGTTGTACAACAGTAAAGTAGATAAAACTTTGAAAGTTATAAATTCTACTTAATCTCTTGAGGTACTATTTATATAAAGTTATATAGAAACTATACATCAGAAAATAGCAAGTAAATTATATTTAAACGTTTCATCAGAGGAAGTACTAATAATAACAGGAGGAGGAGGAGGAGGAGGAGGAAAAAGAGAAGGAGAAGGAGAAGGAGGAGAAGGAGAGGAGAAGGAGGAGGAGGAGGCGAGGAGGAGGAGAAGAAGAAGAAGAAGAGAAGAAGAAAAAGAAGAAGAAGAAAGAGAAGATACCTCCACACACCACAGGAAGGAGGCCAGGCATATTATTGCAACATGTGGGAATTAGAGGTAAGATCAGTAGTTCAAGCCCATCCATCCTCACCTATCTTTGAAATTTGAGGGCACCCTGAGGTCCCCTACCCCTCAGCAAAGGAAAAAAAGAAAAAATTTTCTTCATGTGATTCCAAATCCATTTCATCTATAGTAGTGGAAGAAGGTAAGCTAATAAGACTTCAATGTTTCTTCCTCTATTACCACATTCTAATGGGAATGATAGTATGTTTTTTACATATCTAAATTCATTGCTTTATTTTACTTTGTTATTTTTTTTCTTACTATTTGGTATCTTTGCTCTTGATAAATAAGTAGTGTAAGTGATTTTCAGATGAAAAATATTTCTTTCCATTGGGATAAAAAACTATTATTGTTCATACATAGATTTACCTAATTTTGTGTTTAAATGTACATATGTGATTTTTAAAAATAAATTAGTTAGCCACTAACATCAATAATTTTAAAGTAGTAAACCACAAGGTGCAATATGTTTATGTTATGAGGTATTCATATTATTTGTCACCTAATAGCTAGAATTTATATGTGCACTTGTAATTCAAACTATTATTTGTCTGTATTAATAATAAAAAGAATATGTCACATTAACTTCAAAATGACAAAATGCCATATGTTATTTTGAAAATCATACACTAGAGGAATTAACAATACGGTTTGAAACATTTTTCCCTTCAGGGGAATCAATTCACCCAATAGATTATAATAAATGACAATTGTGCCAAGTTGTACTATATAGTTACATAGCAGAGTAAACCAAAACATAAAGAAATAAAAGGAATTGCCATGAGTTACATTATATTTATGTAAGATTTTTTAGACAGTGTTACTTTAACTCATTTAAAAAATACATTTCATACTAACAAACAGATCCTTAGAACATTAAATTATGATGACTGGCCTCCTTCAGTAATTTCTGATATAAATATTCTGGAGAAGGACTTCAGTAAATTATATTTCAACAATGATAAACTACTAGTATAATTTTTTCCTTAAAATTCAGCTGTGATATTTACTATTATACATCTTAGCTTAAAATGAGTAGAGTTGACTATTATTTACAACTTTGCCCAACCAAGACTTGATATAAGATCAATATAGAATTCAAGCTCTGGCAAAAAGAAAGAGATCAGTTATGAATCACAAATAAGAGAAGGTTTCAAAGGTGATAATTCACAATGATTTAAGAAAAAACATTTTTTTTGTACTGGTGGGCTTATCTTGTCAGGCTAGTTGTAGCTCAAATGATTCACAGCTAGCTAAGAGAACTGATTAAAGCTCTCTTCTGGTAACATACATAGCAACTTCTAACACTATGAAAACTAGCCAGTAGAGTTGAGGCTTTGATGTCAGTACCAACTTCATTTCTCCTTGTTTGTTCTATAGTTCATATATGTACTATTTTCAGCAATAAAGTTTTACCATTAGTTTCTGGTTGATAATCAAGAGCAGGAGCAATGAGCACTATTATTTGAAGGTCTAATTGACCCCTGTCAACAGCTTCAAGAGGTGATGTCCATTGCTTTCACTAGGCTTTTACTTGTCTGGTTTATGATATCTAGCAAGGATATTGTCCACTGTTCAAAGTGAATTCCTTTTTATTTGGTTTTCCTTTCTGTTTTTTTTTTTTCTGTTTCATACCTAATTTTTCAGTCAGTCTTAATCATCATTATACCTGCTTCTCCCTTGGCCTCCTCCTACACACATCCCACCCCCTGGAGTTCACACCTTCTACTTGTGTTAGGGTCCATTGTGCCCTCCACAGTGTATTACTGTGCCTGATCACTCCTCAGTCCCAGATCATCCTCTGAATTCTAGTCAGCCTATCCAGAGTCTCTTTTATAAAGAAGGCCAGGTCTTACTCACCCAGCCGCCTTGGGGATTTCTCTAAGAGTTATGTTTATTTGCTTATGTTAACAGTACCACATGTAAGTTTTCTCCAATTAAGTGAACTTTTTTGTTAATTCCAATTTGGTAGCTGTTGATTGCCCCCAAGATAAAAGTGCCAATGCTGCAGCAATATTGTATACTGTGCCAGTAATTGGTGTGGTTATTTGATCCCTCTAGGATGCAACTATGCCACATAGTTAAAAAAATCATTAGTAGATAAAGACTTCAGTGCCAGCTCTGGACTGCCCTATCTGGAGTTGTTGACCAGGTAGGCTTGAAAAAGCCCCCCAAACAAAGGTCGTTTGCCTATAATTTTGGGTACACATAAGAAATGGACAGTAAGGCCTTATTGCTAAAAATATGGAGTGATAAGAGCATGAAAATAATTCTGAAACCCTGCACTACAAACCAATAGAAATAAATGGTCTCTGAAACCTTACTACAGATTTCTTATGCTACATTTTTACATCCCAAAGAAGTTATAGTGCAATAGTGGCAGCCTGATAAATGTATACCAGGAAAGAAAAAATAAATCCCAATTCGATCTTTGAGCTGCTCTGTGGCACATGGCTGATACTGTAGCCTTGGTGCTACATTGTCAGCCTAATGTTATGAGGCTCTATTGACCACATTAGAAAGCTATTGGAATCCTTTTGTTAAGGAGTTATAATGCCCCAACAAATATATTATCCAAGTATATGTGTCTGTACCCGTAGAGCAACTTGTTATAATCTTTAATATTTGTTTCTATTTATGCTTTATTACTAGAATTAAAAGGAGTTTGGTAAATGACCCACCAGTCCATTGCAAACAGAACCTGGACATTCCCAAGAGTTTGACATCTCACCTCAGAAAGAAAAAGAAATTGTATCTTTTATCTCTTATTCGCTTTACCCTCCCCTCTAAAGCCCAGGGACACTTGAGGAAGAGGTTGGCACATATGATTGTAGGGGCCAAGGAGGGGGGGAATGAATTGGGAGATCACAGCAAAAATGAACTAGATATTTTTTCTCTTTTCTTTTTATTTGATCAACATGTTTGTTTAAGTAAATTTCCGCAACTGGACTTGGGGACACTGGGTTGTATGAAACCTGAACTCAGATGTTAAGTAACTAGGTTTATATGGACAGTCCTTATGTTTGTTGCCTATGTGTGCTTAATGATCAAATAAAAAAAAATCTATTGATGAATTACACATACTATACTTCTATATGAGTACATATGGAAAGATGAAGGCTGTATATAAAGAAATATTACCAGACAGGATAAATCTATATATAAATCTAGATTTATAGTTTTCCAGAAGACAGAAGTTATCACACATACCTATAAACAGGCTGAAGGGATTTACCATGACAAGGCATTATTTATCTATTCTCTCTCCCTTTACCAGTCTAGCCCTCCCACTATGTCTTCTCCATTTAAAATATCCTGATTTCTCTCTTGATACTGCCAGTGTCCTATGGCCCCACTTCTCTTGGTCTCCTAACTTAACTTAACCCCTTTTATACTCATATATATAAAGAAGCTTCTATGCTGATAGGTTTCTTTGTAATTTTTAGTGTTATATACCCCTTTGCATAATCCCTTTCCCCCCCATCCTCTCATTCCTCACTGCATTTCATTTTCTTACTCTAATATCCCCCTTTATCCTTTATTATCCCTTCATCCTATCACCCCTCCCAGCAATTTCCTTCCCCATTGCCATTTGTTAGCTTCCTAACCTCTCTAAATTTTCAAATTCAAACATGCATATCTTCCATTTCAAAGCTAACTATGAAACAGAACATGTGATGTGTGTTTATTTGGGTCTAGGTTGCCTCACTCATGTTGATTGTTTCAGTTCCATTTACTTACCTGTGAATTTCATAATTTCTTCTTTTAAATGTACATTTGAATGAATGTTTGTACTTTTCATATAATACATCTTATTCATATACAGAGACCCTCCCCTATCTGCATAAATTCTTTTTAAAGAGATAAATAATATTCCATTTTGTGTACTCATCACACCTTCATTATCCACTCATCAGTGGAGGGACATCTAGTTTTTTTTTCAATTCCTGGCTATTATGAAATGGGCAGC
Organism: Rhizomys pruinosus; assembly: GCA_009823505.1. Lineage (NCBI taxonomy): Eukaryota > Metazoa > Chordata > Mammalia > Rodentia > Spalacidae > Rhizomys > Rhizomys pruinosus. Next base: position 205,351 of record VZQC01013519.1, read on the forward strand.
ATTGAACATGGATGAACAGGTATTTCTGCACAAGGGTCTAGTGTCTTTGGGGAAGATGCCCAAAAGCAGTATGGCTGGATCATGTGATACATCTAATGTTAGCTGCTTGAAGAATCTCCACAGTGGCTGCACTGGATTGCACTCCCACCAGCAGTGAATAAGAGTTCCCCCTTCTCTATACAGTCACCTGCATTTCTTGTTTTCCATGTTCTAGCCATTTTGAGTGAGGTACTATGGTATCTCAAAGTGGTTTTAATTTTCATTTTTGTGATGAATAAAGATACTCAACATTTTCTTAAATATTTCTTAGGCATTTGCATTTCATCTGTATAGAGCTCCCTGTTCACCTCCTCCACCACCACCACATTATTATTATTTTTTTTTATTATTTGCTTATTTTTAAGGGATTCTACAATATAATAACACATTTGTTTTCAGATAACATTGATGTTACTCAGTTTGCCATACAATTAGGTAATTGGTGCATTTTGCAAATATCTATGTCCAAATTTTGAACAACCCAAGGTTCCCATAGTCCAGTTGGAGAAGCTTGTATCCACAGGCATGTTGATCAATTAGAAGTCCAGACTATATTGCTGTAGTCTCATGATTCACCCCTATCTCTCCACAGCCCTTACATTCTACCACGCCTCCTCTTCCGTAATTTGTTCTCTGGGCTTTGGGAAAGGGGCACAAGTGGGTGAGAAGAAAACAGTCTACTTTCTTTGGAGTTGTCATTTTGGACTCTAGTCTGTTCAGGTTGTTTCCCTTCATGGGTTGACAGCTTTTCCAGTGATACCTTTTTAGTCATACTAACAAAGCACAAGCAATTGGATGTACAGGCACTTAAGCAATACTAATTATTATGTCAAGCTAAGCTGTGAGCACAGACACAGATGCTTGGATGGTATGCTAATCCGCAAACTGTGGTTTCTCTCTAAAGGGTGACAAGTTCTTATTGTGGCTTATAACATCTCCTAACCACTAGAGGACATAAGCTTGTGCAATCCACTGTAAATTATTCCTCCAAGGAGAGAGCCAATAGCCAATTAGATTTGGGATATATATAGACACTTGCTACCACCACCACATTTTAATTGAATTATTTATGTTTAGTCCTTTAGTTCTTTGTATATTTTAGATTCTAACCCTCTGTCAGAGATACAGTTGATAAATATTTGTTCTTGAATAGATTGCCTCTTTACTCAGATAATGATATCTCTTGCTTTACCAAAGCTTTTTAGTTTCATTATATCTCATTTGTCAATTGTGAGACTTAATGCTGAACTATAGGAGTCCTGTTCATAAAGTCTTTGTCTAGTCCTACAGTTCCAGTGTATTTCCTATCTTCTCCTCTGTCAGATAGAGGGTATCTGGTATTATAATGGGGTCCTTGTTACCACAGGTGGCCTAGAATTCACCTTGTAGACCAGACTAGCCTGGATTTCACAGAGACTTGCCTGCCTCTGCCTACTGAGTTCTGGGATTAAAGCCCTGTACCATGATGTTTGTCTAAAATCATAACTTTTACTTATTTTTAAACTTAAGGTCTTTGGGATACAAAAGGTGAGAATAAAATTCATGGCAGAGTGGCTCATGGCTCTGTCTCTCAACTCAGGAGCCTGAAATATCAGAATTACTGAGAGCTTTAGGCCCTCTGGGGTGAAATTATCTTGAAATAGTCCTCCTTATCTCCACAAAGCAAAGATTTTAAAAATATATAAAACTTTAATGATCAACCAGCAAGAAAAAAATCTAAATAGAATTTGTTAAAAATAAAATTCCATAATTAATAATTTTTAAAATAATGTTATCAAGGTTATAAGTAATAATGTCAATATAAAAGATTACTTGCTTCATATTCTAGAAAAAAAGAAAAAAGATTACTTGCACTTTACCATTCTATAGGAGGAAAAAGAAATCAAACTTATGAGCAAACTGGGGACAACCAACAGCATCAAGATATTAGAATTATGTTGTTAGACATGTTTAGGTGTTGTAAAAGGAACAAAAAGTTGGAATAGGGAATTTTCTCACATCTCTAAAGAGCTGCTATCTTTCACAGGGAGCACTGCAGCAAAACACGACAGTAATTTCCAGGGAATACTTCTATCCTATATGGATGTCTTAAAGAAAACTTATGCAGATTGTAGATATATTATAGAATAATTCCATTTTAGAATAGCACTGCTCTGTTTCACTTCGGCTACTGTGATAAAACAGTCTGACCAAAAGCAACATAGGGGAGAACATGGTTTATTTACATTTGCAGGTTAGAGTCTATCATTTCATGAAGTCAGTGGAGAAAGCCAAATAAGAACTCGAAGATAGGCTTGATTGTTTTTTCTATACAAGTTTGTTTCTGATTATGGAAATAACTTGCAGGTGAAGGAAGTATTCCAGAAACCATAGATGAAAGTTAGTTGCTGGTTGATGTAGATTCATGCTCAAATATGTTCCTTACACAGTCCTGGATCGCCTGAAAAAGAGAATGAGACTGTCCTCAGTGGACTGTGTCCTCTTTGGTAAATTAGCAATTAAAACCATGAGAAATTCCCAAACACCAATTTTATCTGCTGAAGTCTATAATGGAAACTTTCCTCTCAGATAATTTTTAGGTAGTGTGAATTTGACAGTTAAAGCTAACCAGGATAAGCAAAGATGGGAAATTTAATAGTTAAATCACAATTTAAGGGGCTGCTGAATTGGCTCAGTATTTAAGAGACCTGGTGGCCATAACTCACACAGGCAGGGCAGGTACACAGTTACAGCTGGGGTGGTCTGGCACAGGGATGGCTGGAAGAGGGTCTCGACTCTGAGCCCTCTTTCCAGGGTCCCCGTCTCAGAGGGACCACGCTTTGCCTTTGCAGAGTGAACAGAGGGTCGTGTTTACTTCTGCTCTGGTCGCGGCCAGCGGACTTGTGGGCGGGCTCCTGAGTCGCAGGCAGGACACCAAAACTCACGCAGGCAAGGCAGGTACACAGGTACAGCTGGGGTGGTCTGGCACAGGGATGGCTAGAAGAGGGTCTCAACTCTGAGCCCTCGCACAACCCCCCCCTTCCCGCCCACCAATGGGAATTGCGGAGAATCCAAGTGGACTTCCTTTTGGAGAACCTTCAGAACAGAAAGAGAAGACTGACTTAGGCTTCCAATATCCAATATATAAACAAAATTGAAAACCTGAAACATTGGCATTCAATTATTTTTCTAGCCCAAAGTTCCAAATGCTTCCACAATCTTTCCCCAAAACACCAAGGTCAGGTCTGTCACAGCAATACCTCACTTCTGGTACCAATTTCTGTTCTAGTTTGTCTTCCATTGCTGTGACAAAACACTCTGACCAACACCAACTTGGAGAGGAAAGGATTTATTCAGCTTACATCTCCTGGGTCACAGTTCATCACTCAGGGATCCCAAAGCAGGAACTCAGGTCAGGAACCTAGAGGCAGGAGCTGAAGCACAGTCCATGGAGAATGCTGTTCACTGGCTTCCTCCCAGCCCCACCTCCGTCTTTTTTTTTTTTTTTTAAATTGTTTTTTTTTTTTTTTTTTGTTAAAATTTTATTTATTTTTTTATGTGTATGAATGTATTTGTCTGCATGCAGGTCTGCGCCCCCGTGTCGTGCAATGCCGGGAGGTAGAAGCGGGTCAATTCCCTGGATGGAGGTTCTCTTGGAACTTGATTTAAGACGGGTTCTCAGCGGCCATGTGGGTGCTGGGGATTGACCCGGGTCCTCCGAAGAGAGCGGGTCGGCGCTTAACCGCTAGGCCCTTCGCCCGCCTTCTATATTGGTAAACACCTGCCAGGGCCGGGCACGACATCTGTTGCTGGGTTTCCAACTGCTCGACAACATGACAGTATGTCAAGATGTGGACAAGTGCAATCAATGAGCAATCCCTAATAATTGAGGCTCCTAACCAGTGTGTAAGTTGCACTAAAGCTATCCGACACCTGCTTATTTTTTAATGATGTGTGTTGATGTTGTGGATGTGTGGTGTGATGTCTGGTGTTTTCTGTTGTGATTTGTGTGTATAAGAAAAACCGAAACAATCTTACACTGGCGAATTGTTTTGTCATGTGTTTGACAGCTTTTGCTATAAACCACTACAAAATGCGTGTGCATTCAAAAACAAAAAAGAAAAGAGAAGAATTTTATCCAGGAAGAAGTTTCATTTTATTTAGCTTGACACGGGTTAATTAATTAGAGAACATCATTTTTGGTGAACTATTCCTCTGGTGAATTGGCGAACAAAATTGGAATACATAATATTCTTGCGACAACTTCTTAAACAATAATTATTTATCTGCCTATTATTATTAGTCATCGCAAGTATTTTCTTATGTTTGTGGATTAAAACATTTCTACATGTACACGGTTTGTTTGGCAATGTGATTTGCTAGTGGTGATGGCAACGTTCTATTTTTTTTTTTTTATTTTGTTTTGGTGTGTCTTTTGAGCAGGGTCTCCCTGTCAGCCCCAGTGTCGTGGAACTCACTCTCTACCAGTCGGCTTTAACAATTTACATCTCTCCGTGACCGCTATTTTCTGAAAAAAAACAAAAAACAAAAAAAAAACCTTTTTGTCAAGATTGAAAGCAGCCCAAATGTATGCTATGCACACATGCATGAGTGTGCCTCATCAATTCAGCACTTTATTAATTGATAGGATTTCTTTTTTGGCATTCTCCAAGACAGGGTCTCCATGTCGTCCCAGCTGCTGGGAACCTCTCTCTGAGGACCAGGCTCGCCTTTGAAAACTCACAAAGATTCACCTGCCTCTGCCTCCAAGTGCTAGGCTTAAAGGCATGCACCACCACTGGCCTTTTTTTTTTTTTTTTTTTTTTGGCAAGTTATTTTTAATATTATTCGTGTCTGTGAACTGTTTCTGTATATTTCTTACAATATGCTTTCTTGTAATTAATTTTTAAAGTTAGTGTATTTTGAATATTTAATGCATACTTTCAAGACATCACCATTTTCATAAAGAAAACATCTCAGCATTTTTACAGGGTAAAAATGGCTGTTTCTTTCTGTAAGCTCTAAAACTTAAAAAAAGTTGCAATAAATAGAAATTAATACACATAATCAAAGTACTCAAGAAATGTGACCACATACTAATTACAAATTTGGTTCTTAGGATCCATAGAATGTTTAATAAGTATATTATTTCTATAAAAATTCATTTATAAATGCAAAATTATATATAAGATGTCATGTCTTACAAATCAATAGAATCAAAACATTTATACAACAGAATACCATAAGACAAAATTTGTGGAATATGTTGTACAACAGTAAAGTAGATAAAACTTTGAAAGTTATAAATTCTACTTAATCTCTTGAGGTACTATTTATATAAAGTTATATAGAAACTATACATCAGAAAATAGCAAGTAAATTATATTTAAACATTTCATCAGAGGGTACTAATAATAACAGGAGGAGGAGGAGGAGGAGGAGGAGGAGGAGGAAAAAGAGAAGGAGAAGGAGAAGGAGGAGAAGGAGAAGGAGAAGGAGAAGGAGGAGGAGGAGGAGAAGAAGAAGAAGAAGAAGAAGAAGAAGAAGAAGAAGAAGAAGAAGAAGAAGAAGAAGGAGATCCTCCACACACCACCAGGAATGGAGGCCAGGCCTATTATTGCAACATGTGGGAATTAGAGGTAAGATCAGTAGTTCAAGCCCATCCATCCTCACCTATCTTTGAAATTTGAGGGCACCCTGAGGTCCCCTACCCCTCAGCAAAGGAAAAAAAGAAAAAAATTTTCTCTCATGTGAATTCCAAATCCATTTCATCTATAGTAGTGGAAGAAGGTAAGCTAATAAGACTTCAATGTTTCTTCCTCTATTACCACATTCTAATGGGAATGATAGTATGTTTTTTACATATCTAAATTCATTGCTTTATTTTACTTTGTTATTTTTTTTTCTTACTAATTTGGTTATCTTTGCTCTTGATAAATAAGTAGTGTAGTGTATTTTCAGATGAAAAAATATTTCTCCATTGGGATAAAAAACTATTATTGTTCATACATAGATTTACCTAATTTTGTGTTTAAATGTACATATGTGATTTTAAAAATAAATTAGTTAGCCACTAACATCAATAATTTTAAAGTAGTAAACCACAAGGTGCAATATGTTTATGTTATGAGGTATTCATATTATTTGTCACCTAATAGCTAGAATTTATATGTGCACTTGTAATTCAAACTATTATTTGTCTGTATTTAATAATAAAAAGAAATATGTCACATTAACTTCAAAATGACAAAATGCCATATGTTATTTTGAAAATCATACACTAGAGGAATTAACAATACGGTTTGAAACATTTTTCCCTTCAGGGGAATCAATTCACCCAATAGATTATAATAAATGACAATTGTGCCAAGTTGTACTATATAGTTACATAGCAGAGTAAACCAAAACATAAAGAAATAAAAGGAAATTGCCATGAGTACATTATATTTTATGTAAGATTTTTTAGACAGTGTTACTTTAACTCATTTAAAAATAACATTTTCAATACTAACAAACAGATACCTTAGAACATTAAATTATGATGACTGGCCTCCTTCAGTAATTCTGATATAAATATTCTGGAGAAGGACTTCAGTAAAATTATATTTCAACAATGATAAAACTACTAGTATAATGTTTTTCCTTAAAATTCAGCTGTGTATTTACTATTAACATACTTAGCTTAAAATGAGTAGAGTTGACTATTATTTACAACTTTGCCCAACCAAGACTTGATATAAGATCAATATAGAATTCAAGCTCTGGCAAAAAGAAAGAGATCAGTTATGAATCACAAATAAGAGAAGGTTTCAAAGGAGATAATTCACAATGATTAAAAAACATGTTTTTTTTGTTTTGTTTTGTTTTGTTTCTTTAATTTTTTTTATTGATGCTTTGTGCATTTCATACATCATTTTCCAATTCAGATCAGGCATTTTTCCCTTTTCCTTCCCCCCAACCCCCACCCCATCCCAGATCATGTATTTTGCCATAACTGTCTTGCATCTTTCTCTGTTTTTTTTTTTTTCCTTTTTTCGCTCACTAAGGATATCCTGAGTACAGCATCCTTCATGAAAACCAATCTACAGGCTGTTTGTGTCCAAACCCACAGCCCACCATCCAGTGGGGGGTGAACATGTTGTTTGCTCAATCAAGTTGATCAAATGAGTGTCCGACTACATCGCTGTAGTTTCACCCATTCACCCATCGGAGCCTTTACATTCTACCAGCCCCCTCTTCTCCAGGTTTTCCCTAGGCTTAGAAAAGGGGCACAGGTTGGATGAGAAAGTCAAAACGTCCACTCTCTCTGGAGCTGTTGACTTGGACTCTGGTCAATTCTGGCTGTTTCTTTCATGGGCTGACAGTTTGTTCAAGGGTAACCTTTCGATCCTACTAATGAAGCACAAGCAATTAGATATATAGGTATTTAAGCAGCACTAATAGTTATGGTAGGTTACTTTGGCATAGACACATATGTTTGGATGATATGTTAATCCATGAATTACATTTTCCCCCCTGTTAAATATGACGGGGTCTTACTGTGGCTTATAACATCTCCTAACCTGTAAAGGATGTAAGCTTGTGAAATACTGTGCAGCGGAGGCAGCCATGTGCCTGTATATCCCAAATCTAATTGGCTATTGGCTCTCTCCTTGGAGGAATAACCCATGGCTGATGCCAAAAAACATGTTTTTTTAAGGGATGTAAATGCCAGTGGATGGAAAATGAAATTGTGGCACATTCACACAATAAAGCTCTATTCATCTATAGAGAAAAGTGAAATCATGAAATTTGCAAGTAAATGGTTGGTACTGTTATTCTAAATGAGGTAACTAGACTCTGAAAAACAAGGGAGACATGTTCTCTTTCATTTGTGGATGCTAGATACAAATCTTTGGATGTAAATGTGTAGCCAGAGGTAACCCCAGGAGCCAGGAAAATGGAAAGGAATCCTGGCAGGGACTGGGGGATCAGTTTGAGAGAGGGCTAGTAGAAGATAGCTTATCAAGGAGGAAATGGGAAAATGGAGGGGCATACTTCAACTGGAGGAAGAGGAGAGAGGGATAGATGGGAACAAGAGATAAAAGAGAGAAAAAATAATGATTAGGCAGTGTGAGAAGCCAAAGGAAAATGTGGTACTTAATACACCGGCTGAAAAACACATATAAAATACAAATGTGAGTACATGTGTATAACTGAAGCTAATGTAAACAAAAACCACAGTGCCCGGACAGGGAAACCTCCTAGAATTTGTGAGCCAAGGTAGTCCAAAAGTCTCCCGCAATAATACAAACACAGGCTACTGCTACAGCCCTTGATTGCCTTTCAGAACCTGAAGTTAAGATCAGCAGTTAAGAAGACTACTGCTGAAAACAGGACATACTTCAGACACAAGATGTGGAACAACTGAGGAGAACTGACTTGGAATCTCACTCCCTGAAGAGTAGCTCTCATAGTATCAGCTTCTTCCAATACATGCAGATATTACAGAGTTCAAAAACTGATCAAATGCAGAGAATAAGTTAACTGTGAAATGGTCATCCCTAAGTGATACATTCACAATGCAACCTGTGTAAGTAAGGCAAAGGAAACATGGTAAAAGAAAGAGGAGAAAGAATGTAAAATCTGGAGAGACAAGACAACAGATGCTAATTAATGCACTTTATATTTTCTAAATATTTTATTGATTATTTTTGTATTGCCTGCATGTATGTAAGTTCATCCATGTTTTGCAATGCCCACAGAGGTCAGAAGAGAGCATTGGGTTCCCCTGGAACTAGATTTACGGATAATTGTTAGCCACCATATGGGTGCTGGAAATCAAACCTAGGTCCCTTACAAGAGCAGTCAGTGCCGTTAACCTCTGCGCCATATTTCCTGCCCTGAGTTAATGCATTTTAGACATGTTAAGGAAGCCACATCAATGAAATAATCACAGTATGGTAGGCTAAGATCTTCATAATGACAAAACCAATTGACATGCCAAGGTGGATGGGGAAAGTTTAACAGAGTACCTCAAGATGAAGAGCTACAAGCAGGTAATAGGTTCTGAGAGAAGAGTAAATATGTTTGTTTATTTTCACAAAGTAGCTCCTTAAGAGATTATTTAATCCCTGGAGGCAGCCCAAAGCACAGGTACACGTGAGCACCACCAACTGTACTTAATGGAATAGGTGTGTGTGTGTGTGTGTGTGTGTGTGTGTGTTCACAAATGTATATAGGTATATATTTAACTATATGGTAAACAAATATAGATAAATATATGGTAAATATGTGTATTTACAAATGTATACATATACAATAATAAAGAAGAGGACAAAAATTTGGGGGAGAATAGGAGACTGAGTAGGAATTGCAGAGGTGCTAAGAAGGATAAAAATAATACAAATACAATACTTATGTATAAAGTTGTCAAAAATAACTTTAAAAGGTCATAATAGAGGTTTGAATCAATAAAAACCTCTAAAAAATGATACCTGAAAAAAAATTTTGGACTTAGAAGTATCTGAGAACACTTGTCTGTTTTTCTTAAACCTTAATTTCTTCCTTTCTAGATTATAAAAATCCCTTGCAGTCATTTGAAAATCAATTAAGGTCACAGAAGAATAATCTAGTAGGCACACAGTGCATGCCAGCTCTCTCGTACTGTTTATGCTTTGTGTGTGTTCTTTTGTTTGTGGGGATGATAGTAAGCATTTATTTTTTATTTTATTTCTTTTAACTTATTATTGTTATTAAACTATTTCCATACATTATACATCATTTCTCAATTGAATTTAGAGTCACTTCCCTTTCCATGTCCCCCACCACATCTGAGTTGCTGCACTCTGCTATACATGTCTTGCATCTTTTTCCAAGTCTTTCCAGAGTTATATTTTTGTTTGTTTTTTCAAAACAGAGGCTTATTGTTTTGGGGAGAACTTCACTATTTCACTATTTCAGTCTTTCTTTTTTTTCCCAGTTCTTTTGTTGCTGTTCTGTCCAACTTGTAATGCATATATATATATATATATTATATATTATATATTATTGATATATAATATATGACATACATACACATATCAATTGAGTGACGAAGAGGATTCTTTTCTTTTTTTCTTTTTTCTTCTTTTTTTCTTTTCTTTTTTTCTTTTTCTTTTTTTTTTTTCCCTTTTCAAAAGATGAGTATGTTGTATGTTTTTCCGCAAGGAAGCGCTTGAAAAGTTTCCTCCTTGGCAAGGCCCAAACAACCATCATCCTGCCCCTGTGCTCCACACTGGTGTTCCTTCCCACCATGTCGGTTTGGGTGTTTTGTTTTTTTTTTGTGTTCATACCAATGAGGTCCAGCAAGCATGTGTCTCTGTCTTGATCTTCCTGCACAGCTTGGTCTCCATGATACAACTTAGGTAGTCCAAGAATGGCATCTATACTCGAGAAGGCTGAAAATCCTAGTAGCACTCAGTCCCACAAGCTGGATATCTCAGTAGTGGCCATCTGGCATTGAAGGTTTGGAGATTCTTGGAGAGACATGAAGTCCTTCAAGTCCATATTTGGATAGGTTAAAAAGCTGTGTCTCATGTCTTTGAAGATGGCAAAAGCAGTGGCAAGCACAGAGTAGATGCACTTGATAGTAAGAATTGAGGAACAGGCAAAAACAACAGTTCTCTCTCTCTCTCTCTCTCTCTCTCTCTCTCTCTCTCTCTCTCTCTCTTTGTCTATTTACTAAGATCTCAAGTTTTATATCTGAAGTACATTGTCTCATTTCATACTGATTATTTATTTATGCTTATATTTTCCTTTTGGATGCTTAAGGCCACACAGTTAGCCCAGATTAACCAAGTTTTTTTTGTTTTTCTCAAGGTCAGTTGAGGATCTTATCCTCAGGGGTCACTCCAGTTTCTTTGATGGGGAGGGGGGTTGGGAGCTCCTGGCTCCTTTTGGCTTTTCATGTACCAGTTCCAGAGACTTAATCACTCTGGGAACATGATTTACTTCCATTTGGAACTGCCAGAGGCGGGGCACCTGCAGGCACGTGGTGGAACTGGAGCAGGAGCAGCAGCAGGGACAGGGGCAGGAGCATGGCATGATGGCGACTGGGGCCCACCCATTTATAGCCATGGTGTGGGGTCTCAGGTACAGGGGTAGTGGTCAGAAGATTAACAGCCTCTGGAGGAAGTGGGCATCTCTGTGTCCTTTGGAATTCTGGGAAGCCCAGACCTAACAGGTTATATCATTGGTAGTAATTTGCTAATCTGAGCTTGAATTTCCAGCATCCATGTAGAAAGCCAGGTGTGACGTGCACATGCTTATAATGTCAATCCTGTAGCACAGAGACAGGCGGACCGCTGGGGCTTGCAGGCTGCCAATTTTATCCAGGTTCAGTTTTATCCTGGGAATAAGGCTGAGAGTGACAGAGCAGGCTACCAGGTGTCTTTCTTAGGCCTCCTCACCACACATATCCATCCTCACACCACACATGTGCATGGACCATACTCAGATACCGTGCACATAGTTCACACACACATATGCCACACAGAAACATCACACACATGTACCACACACATATACCAAGAAAAAAATAATTGCACAACTAAAAGAGAGCATATTTTTTTGTTTTTTATTTTTTATGTGTATGAGTGTACTGTCTGCATGTAGGTTGGTGCACCCATGTTATGCAATGCCACGGCAGTCAGAAGAAGGCATCGGATTCCCAAGGAACTGGAGTTAAAGACGGTTCTTAGCTGCCATGTGGGTGATAGGAATCAAACCCGGGTCCTCTGCAAGAGCAGTCCATGCTTTTAACAACTGAGCCATCTCTCCAGCCCCAGAAAGCATAATTTTTAAATGTGTGTCTTCTTTGATGTCAACCTAGTAATTACACTAATTAACAAATTAATCCAAGTTAACAAAACCAATAAACTAAGGATTCATTACTGACATTTTAAATCAATTATTTTCTAAATGGATCTACTCAGAAATATTATAACACCAAATCAAATATAATCATAATACAATTTAATCAAATTTTAATTAACTAGAGATTTTTTGAATAGATCAGCTATGTAGAATAAATTATATTTCCAGGTTCTCAGTCCTACAAAATGGGGCACAATGTTACTCTTAGCTTATCAAGTACATCTTTTTACTTCGACAGCCTAGCCCTCTCTGCATTACGTGGACCCTCTCATTCTTCCTGCTGTGTTCTATTTTAAGATGTAGAGTTCCTGGGGGCTGGAGAGATAGCCTAGCGGTTAAGAGCACCGACGCTCTTGCAGAGGACCCGGGTTCGATCCCCAGCACCCACATGGCGGCTAAGAACAGTCTGAAACTCCAATTCCAGGAGAACTCCAGTTCCAGGGGAATCCGAGACCGTCTTCTGACCTCCGCGGCATTGCACGACACGGGTGCACAGACCTGCATGCAGACAATACATTCATACACATACAGAAATAAATAAAAAAAA